>ML789983.1:273226-283667 GCA_009831015.1 Picea engelmannii | reverse complement strand
GGGTGACTTCCGGCTCCAACAGGAGGGACATCTTATTACCCTCCTATCACTCACCAACAATCATATCCTTTGGCTCCCCCTCCACCGTTCGGAGGATCCCCATCGGTACCCATGATAAATCTAGTCTCTCAACCAAGTATGAGTTCACCCCCAACCCCCACATATAACACCAATAGTGGTGGAAGTACTTCAAATTCCTAGACACCATATGGATCGTCTCCACACAGAAATCCATATTTTCCATTTCCTGGTCCCCGCCAACAAGTTGCTCCTCCACCAAGAAAACCACATGTTGGAGTTAATTTTTTCATCCCTCTCCCATTCAACAAGTTCATTCTTTTGAACAGTTGAATACAAAAAATCTGGCCCATCAACCAAATAATGCCAAAAAGAAAGGAAAAAACCAAAACAATAACAACCTGAGACCCAAAGGAAATAACCCCCAACAAAATCATCCCATTGGGGGCAATCAGAATCAAGGCAACCAAAACACACAAGGGGGAAACAATAACAATCAACCATGACAAGTGAAGAACAACAACCTAAAAACTAAATTTCCTTGCACTCTATGTGGCGAGTATGGACATTAATCTCACCACTGACCCCAAATTTCTTATTTTAAATAGATGAAAGAATCCATGAACACACAATGCCCTCCGACACCACCTGCCCCTCAGTAGGCCCCACAACATTATTTTCAACCACCACCTTCATCCGTTTTGTAGAACCGAATTCCACACCAAGTTGTGATGAATACCCAACAAGAGATAAACTCTACCCCACCACAAATGGGGCACTATCAAAACCCAGGTCCCAATCAACCTAAAAATCCTACCAATCATAGTATCCTCCATACTAGCAAGGAAGAGATTCTTCTGCAGACACACGATCATCAATACAGAGTGCATTCTGACTCTACCCCAACCACTTCAGATAAAAATATCGATATCGTCGGACAACCATTGATGATTCCACGCCCTAACACTGAACCCAATCCCCTTATACCGCGCGTACCTTTATGACAGAATGTACATAACCCTCATGTTCGGGCCTCCCATAGCTACAATTTGGTTGATGATTTAGAACAATCCCCATCAAAGTCCAATCATTCACACGGTTAAGATTAGGAAAATACTTCTTTAATAAAGAAAAATTAAACACATTATGAATACTCATGGATGCATGTAATGCAATCATTAATGTAACTAATCCTATCCTCTCTATAACTTCAATTGGCTCACGATATCTCACTGCCAACTTTGGGAAACTTTGCAATTTCAGCGATCTCCTTTTTTCCTTCACTTTTAAAAACATGTTCTCACCAACTTTGAATTCCCTACATGATATTCCCTTTTCTACATAGCTCTACTACCTATCTTGTGTAGTATTTAAGTTCTTCTTAATTTTTACCATCCTCTCTTCTATTTATCTCAACAATTATGGCCCAAGAATCTATCTGTTGGGTTATCCAAGCTCACTGGTGTTTTGCATTATTTTCCATACAAGGATTCAAATGGGGTTATATTTAATGATGATTGATACCCATTGTTATAAGAAAACTCAACCAAATGCAGGTAGTTTCCCCACTTAGAAGGTTGATCCATTACATACATTCTTAGCATATCTTCAAATATTTGGTTGACCCTCTCTGTCTACCCATCTAATTTTGTATGATAATTTATGATAAATTTCAATTTTTTCCAAACACTTTAAACAACCCTTCCCAAAAATTGGAAGTGAACTTGGTATCTTTGTTAGATACAATTTCCTCAGGAACACCATGTATCCTAACAATTCCTTCATATAAATTTATGCAATTTTGACTGCCTTATGTGCCATGTTGATTGGTATAAAATGTGTAGGCTTTGTAAGATTTTCCACCACTACCATGATGGAATCTTGTCACCTTTCTATTCTAGGAAACTTGGTAATGAAATCTATGGTAACAATATCCCAATTCGACTTAGGAATGGGAAATGGTTGTAGAAATCTTGTCAGATGCCTGTGCTCATCCTTTACCTTTTGACATTCCATACATCTAGAAATAAAATTAGGTTCATATTCTTTCATTCCAGACCAAAAATATTGGCCTCTTATAGTTGAAATTGTTTTATGATATCCTAGATGTTCGACATATGGAACATTGTGCATTTCTTTTCAAATTAAATTCCTTAATTCTTGAGAATTAGGAACATAAAATTTGTTCCTATACAAGATAATTCCATCCTCTTTCATCTTGTGATCCTTATATTTCTGTTGTACATTACTTTTCTAGAATTTTTCTTCAATTTGCACATAATTCTAGTCTATTGTTGCAACTTATAAAATTATGTATTTTAATTATGAAGTGTACATGCTTATGGTTCTAGCATGCATCCTTCGGTTGAGTGCATCAACCACTTTATTCTCTTTCTCCTTAATTTTCTTGATTTGTCTAGCACTCAATGTTGTCCATCAAAAAAAATAGGTCAGACCACTATGGTCTATTCTTAGCTCAACATTTTTTCCCATGATATAAGTTCTCCACATTTTCAATGTATATGCAATGGCTGCAAGTTATAAATCATGGGTAGAATAATTTATTTCATGTTCCTTTAAACTTACCAACTCATGGGAAATTGCATGCCCATTTTGAGTAAGGAATCCACGAAGAACTTCCTTTCATGCATCTATGTACACAATAAAACCCTCATATGCATTTGCAACCTTTAAAATAGGTGCACTAGCTAATGAATATTTCAAGTGTTGGAATCTCTATTTACACTTGGTATTCCATTCAAATTTTAACCCTTTCTTTTGCAAAGAAGTGATCAAGGTGTGAAATCTTTGAGAAAGCTTTAATGAATTTCCTATAGTAACTAGCTAGAACCACAAATGATCTCAATTTTGAAATATTCTTTGGTTCCATCCAAATTTTGATTTCTTCAATGTTTTCTTGATCTACTACTATGCCATGCTCTAAGGCAATGTGGCCCAAATATTGGATGTTTTTTTTATAATAAAACAATTCACTTGCTTAGCTTAACATACAACCGGTGTTCTCTCAACACTTGTAGTACCACTATAAAATGTTGTTCATGCTCCTCTGTCTTGGAATATATAAGAATATCATCAAAGAAGATAATGATTTTTTTTTCCAAGTAATCTTAGAACACTCCATTCATTAAACACATAAAAGTAACTAGTGTATTTCTCAACCCAAATGGTACCACTACAAATTCATAATGAACATACCTTTTCTGAAAGGATTTCTTGGTTTTATATTCTTCTTGGATCCTTACTTGATGATAAACTGCTCTCAATTCAATCTTAGAAAATATATTTTCTATCTTCAATTGATCAAAGAGATCATCAATCCTTAGTAAATGATACATTTTCTTTACTGTACCATTATTTAGCTATTTGAAGTCAATAACCTAGCTACATAACCTGAAAGTTCCATCCTTTTTCTTTACAAAAATAATTGGGGAACCCCAAGGAGAAACACTTGATCCTATGCATCCCTTCTTCAATAGCTCTTCTAGCTGCATCTGCAACCCTTTCAGCTATGGTGTGCTCATTTGGTATGGATTCTTGGACATAGGGGTAAATCAAGGCATCAAATAAATAGAGAAATCAATGTCTCTCTTTGGTGGAAATCCTAGAAATGATCCAATCACATGTTTATATTCCTCCAATACTAGATATTATTCAAGTTTTGACACCTCGTCCTTGGTTGTCTCTTCCATATGCGCTGCATATATTTGACACCCTTTCCTAAAACTTATTTTCATCTACAACGTGGAAATTTCTATGACAGATATAGGCCTTGTAATACCTTGAAATGTCCCTGAATTCCCTTACTCATCAAGACATGTGAAATCCTTGGTGTAGAAATCTAAGATATCATGATGCTTTTCTAGTCAATCCATGCCAATAAAGAATTCATATTATCCAAGCAGTATGATGTTCAAATTTGTCTTGGTGTTGAATCCATTCATGTTCAACAGGAAATCTTTAAGAATCTAATTGATTCTTGTCTTGGTTCAAGTGGCTAGATGAACTGGACAATACTTTCCATGCTTACATTTATTCAATTAAATTTTTTCAACCACTTTAGGATATATATATATATATATATAGCTATGACTAGATACAGAATCAATCAAAATATCTATGGGATTATTATCAATCTTACCTTCCACCTAAATCGTTTGGGATTCATAGTCTTCTTTTCTATCATCGAAGGTTGCATAAATCCTTGGAACACTCCTAATCATGCTTCCACTGTATCATCTTCCTGAAGTTTATGAGCATTCCTCATCCTATCTCCTTTATGAGGATAATATTTATATATGTGGTCTCCCCCACATCCCCAACACTTTATGGGTTTTTGTCTTCACGTTTTCCCCAAGGAGTATACCATATTGGGATCATTTTGTGCTTATTTCCATTTCATATATATTTGAATATTTTTCCTAAAGAAAGGTGTCTTGAAGCATTTATTTCTCTAATCCATATTTAATTTCTTTTTTTCATCCCAAGATATTTTAAAATTTGGTCCTCCCTTATTCTTCTCATAAAGATAATGTTTTTTCTTATGGATTCTTCTAGTCTCTTGGGCTCATCAAATATAGAAAGAAGGTATCCCACTCATAAATATTTGTCTTTTAACCTTCTTATCCCTTATAAATCGAACATATCTCATGAATTTGAGGAACCTCCTCTCATACCCATCCATTCTCATGCTTCCAAGCTTGAGTTCAAAGAATTCTTTCATATTATTGTCATAATAAGTTTTTGACAAGTATTTCTTTTGAAAATAAATTTTGAACTACCTCCATGATATCTTCTTCTCATCAATGTGCTTAACTTGCTTGAATTGGTCCCACCAAATTGATGCTTTTCCTTGAAGATGGTAGGTTGAAATTATAGCTTCTACATTTGATGAATAGTTGTGTAATTGGAAATATTTCATCATTCCCAACATCCATGCTTCTACATATTCATCTTTCTTATGATCACCATCAAAAGTAAGATGCTTAATATTCCAAATTTCTCCTTACAAATCATATTCCCAAACCTCCTTCTTTGATTTCTAACAGGGGACACACTCAGGTTGATCTCTAACCCTAAACGTTCATAAAATATGATGGCTTATTGTTTTGGTGAATGATGATCTCTACTGACACTCCTTGATTTCCTATATTCTCTATGATCATCCCTCCTATCATGAGATATGGATGCTTCTCCATGGCTTTCACTAGCTTATTTTTTGTGTCAAAATATTTATTGAATTATCTATGCAACATATTCAAACTTTTTAGTAGCTCATCTTGATCCCTTATCATCCTTTCATGGTCTAGTCTATAGCTCTTCACTTATTTTTATAAGCTTCTCATAGTCTCAGGAATCTCCACATGATATACTCTCATTCTATGTACATTGGACTTAGTCTCTGTGTTTCCTAGGATGATATTTTTTATCACCAAAAAATTGTTCGCAACATTACGCACAATGGTTGAATAAAGACATCAATTCCATCATCAATTAGTACACCTACAACACCAAAATGCATGAAAAAGTCACAAAACTATACACTTGGTTCAAAAATTAAAGTGCACAAATTCACCAAAGAAAGCGTGTGCACAGTGCACAGAATGCGCAGGCTAACATAATGCTCAGCGTGCATTGTGCACAATATGTGTGAATGTCTAAGAGAAAATCCACACACTTCTCATGGATGGTGCATTTATGAATCTTGTCAGCCTCTCAACCACTTCTAGTCCAACCCCCAACACGATTTGACACACATATTTTAGCGAAATCTAGCTTGGAGGATGTTCAAGGGCTAGGAAGTTCCCTAAAAGGCCCCTTTTTCACACAATGAACCAGTTGTATCTTGTCATGAATGGAAACTATAAATATGTGCCATGGGTGTGCTAGAAAAATAATAAATTCAAGGTATTGTTATGCTGCAATAATTCTTCTTGGAGAATCCTCTTTTCTCTTTGAATCATTCAAGCACTATAGAAAGGACCATCCTACTCATGTCTTTAGATGATTGGCATTGTATTTCTTCATCATTTTCACTTGTCATTGCATGAAGAGAAGAGCTCTATATTAGGGAACTCAAGAGCCCTCCCAAGGAGGAAGAGGGGATTCATAAGTCCCTAAATTTCTCTATGGTGTTAGCCTATCAATATATTGATATATTGGTAGCTATATGATGGTCATTGTTTTTCTTTTCATGGTTCTAGTTCTTGCAAGATTCTCTAACATTTATTTATTTTATGTTTTTGTTTTTATTTCCTTGTTTCATGTGTATTTGGTTATCTAATATATTAGCGACATTTCTTGTAAGGGGGGATAAAACGCGAAGGAGTGGGTAAAAAACCCACTTACCCTAAGTTCGGGACGCAAAATGCGCCTGTGGTTAAGCGGAAAGAAAATATGGACGGCAGGGATCCACGTGCCCAGATCAACAGTGCACATCGGATTCTAGAGCCCCCCCGCCTTTCTACCTTTAAGTGGAGGGGGGGGGGGTTGGAATCGGGGGCACACTTCTTCAACGACTATGATCAGAGCACCCAGATCAACGGCGCATAAAGCAATTCCAGATCCCCCCCCCGCCTTTCTACCTTTAAGCGGAGGGGGGGGTCCGGAATCGGGGGCACACTTCTTCAACGACTATGATCAGAGCGCCCAGATTACTGTCACATAAAGCAATTCTGAACCCCCCCCCCCACCTTTATACCTTTAAGCGAAGGGGGGGGGTTCGGAATCGGTGGCACACTTCTTCAACGGATGCGATCAGAGTGCCCAGATCAACGACGCACAGGTGATCCAGATCTCCCTTGCCTCTCTTACTTTAGTCAGCGTGGGTCAGGTCCTTCTCCCGTCATGTCACCTCTCAAGTCGCCGCTCCCCTGCAGCCTATCTTCCACTTCACTTCATAGCATGGCCCTTCCGCAGTCCATCGTCCTACTTCAAACTACCATGTGTCCTCCTCTGTCCATGTCACCTGTCCACGCATCCCCATGGCACACCTTTTTCCTTTTTCTCATTTTTTCCTGACACCTCACGCCAGGTGTTCTTCATCTCCCAACTCACCTCTCCTTCTCCTTCATTCCCGCCGCTTCATGACTTCCCCGTCATCTCCCTACAGTAATGTGCCTCGTCATAAGAGCGCTTCAGCCCTCCCCCTCCGGCTATGGATGGTCGTCTCTACTCCTAATCCACTCAAGCCCCGCTCTCCGTGTCTCCTCTGCCCATCCACCACTCCCATTATGCACCCAGCCTTCGTGCTAGGGGCCACGTCTATTCATCAGGTCGTTCATCTAATCCAGATGGCACCGCGAGGGGCCCTCCACGTCCCAACAGTGTCGAGTTGGCCGGGTCATTCTCAATCCCAAGGAAGCAGTTGTTAAGGTAGTTGGTGGTAGTTAGATATCATCTCCGCCATAAAGGGAAAGTCTGACAACAAATTAAAATCACGTCTATTCACCCACGAGACTGTCAGGAGTTCGATTGCGTCTTCCATAGGTGTATGGTCATTCAGAGACTGCAGGGGCAGATTGTCAGAAACCATGTAGACGTAATGTTTTTTAATGCAGCGTCTCGATCTTGTTGATGTTGTTGTTTTGAGTATATGAAGGCATTTTCGCCATTTTTGTAGGTATCAATAGTTGAGCGAGGCTCCCAGTTGTAAAGCTTTAATGAAGCACTGTTATTCTATTTATGCATGGACTCTTAAGACTTCTTGCCTTATGAATGTCAGTTTCTTTCACATCTTTGTTTACACTGTGTTAGAGCGGCTTGGAATTGGAGAATCCAGTCGAGTTGTAACTGTTATAGGATGATGTAGATTTGGATCACTGTAACAGTTGCATTGTCTATAATCAGTCCTTGTTATTTTCCTAACACTGAATGACTTGGAATTGGAGAATCCAGTCGAGTCCCCCTCTCAGTTTCTTGAAACCCTGGACCAAGAGGATCTTGTATTTAGAGTTTTTTTCCTCTACAAACTGCTAAAAGGCCTATTGCCTAAAGTAGTTTGTTCACTCTTCTTACCAAGTCTTCCACCTGTTCATCTTTTAATCAACCCATTGACTGAAGTTAGATCAATAACTCCTTTGTTTCTTACATGCCAGACCCAGTCCCTAAGTTAGAGTGATATCTCCCCGAGTCTCTACCCATTTGATCACCCATTAAAAACTATCGTGACATAAAACTGATGGGCGTCGGGCTCTGCTTCTGCAAGCAATCCAAGAGTGACTTTCATCGCCAACATCTCTGGAACCGTTGTCGGGGACGAAGTTGAAAATCTTCCCTGGGATTGAACGACATTGTGCTTCTGATTCTGAAGGTGCATCAGGCATCAGAGCCCTTGAAGATTGCTACTGTGCACCTGGCGACTCCATTGTGACGACTCCACTGCAGCGAACCTGTTGGGTTAGTTGTGGCTTCCAGTGGTAGACACACGCGGTCCCATCCACAGTTGCCTTTGGCCAGGCCTGAAGAAAACCCGGAGGTAATTATCAAAAATGGGAAGGCCTCTCAAGGAGAAAGCCTCACCGCTAAACCAGGGATTTCTCCACCTCCTTCTGTAAAAACTCCATTTTCTTATTCCCATCTTCCCAGCCAGCGTTTTTCTGAGGTTTCTCGTTTTCTGAATTTCGGGAGTGTTACTGTTGAGTTTTCCCCTCTTGGTCCAGCATCAGAAGGAGAGATCCTTGTCACTCCCCCCTCCCTCAAAGTGGTGCCCCAATGTAGACCCCAGGCCTCAGAAGGTTTCACCATCCCTTCTTTTGTTACTATTACTGCACAGAGAGAAGCGTCTACTCATTTAGATCCCTTAGCTCTCTCCCTGTTTTCCCCTATTCACACTCCTTCTCCTCCAAGTTCTCCTCTACCGAATATTCCCATGGTAGGAGTAAATCCCCCTATGACCAGAATGGAGGCTATTATAGCCACTAGGTATACCCCCCTTGTGTTACCTCAACCTCTCAATGCCCTCCCGAAAGATGGTTACCTCAAGCAGCTGCCCAAGTTTACAGGTGAGGGGGACATAACTGCAGAAGAACACCTAGAAGCCTTTTATAGTTTCACAGATGATAATGTCATCATGCATGCAAACGCATGGATGAGGATTTTTGTCCATAGTCTCCAAGGCGAAGCTAGAAAATGGTTCAAGGCCCTGCCCCCTGGATCTATTGATGGGATCGAAACTTTGGATAACGCCTTTTTGAGACAGTGGGGAGATAAAAAAAGACTTCATGTATTATATGACAGAGTTTGGATCTTTGAAGAGAAAGGAAGGAGAGTCTGTCTCTGACTTCTCCAAGAGATTTAATAAAATGTATAATAAAATCCTCGCTGAGATAAATCCCTCATAAGCCTCGGCTAAGATCACTTATGCTAGAGCTTTTGATCCTGATTTCTGCCTACTGTTGAGGGAGAGAAGAGCCACTACCTTGGCCCACATGCAGGATGCAGCCGTGGAGGTAGAATCTAACATATTAGTTGTTGACCGACTCAGGAACACTGTTGATAGAAACATGTCCAAGAAAAGGCCTCAAGCCTCCCCATCTAGTTCCTCTCCTATACCCCATCAAACAAATGAGACAACTAGAGTACTAAAGTCACTTTCTGCTAGAATGGAAAGGTGGGAATTAGAAGGGAAGCCCATGTACAAAAATCCCCAAAATGCTGATAATAGAGGTTTTAGATGACCTATTAACAATGTGCCTCAGGTTTTCCCAAGGGAGCAAAGGGGAAAAGACAGAGAAGATCAAAGAATTTAAACCCCCCTCCAAAATAACCTAGTTGATCATGAGGAAAGAGAGGAGATAGTCGAGTTCGACCCTGAAATTCATTGTGTTGAAGAAGCTCCTCCTTTTCCCCATTTGACTCAGTCTGCATATGAAGAATCCCTGATGAGCATTCAAATCCATGATTTGGGTAAAGGAGAAAGGGATGGTCACACCTCTAACAGATACAGTCTCAGGTCAAGAAAGAAGGAAGGAGACTTTGATAGCCAAGATCAACCCCTCATAGCATAAAGGCCTACTAAATTTGTAGCAACCATTACTAAAGAAAAGAAAGCTCACAGCACTTCGCCAACAGCCAAAGAACCTGTCTCAGAGGTAAGGGAAGATCCTAAGACTATTTCCTCTTTTAATTTTGAGCATGAAATTCAAAAGATCAGAATTCCCATCCCCCTCTTTGAGCTAGTTAAAAATATAGACTTCAAAAGGTCCCTCTCCAAGCTGTTAATATCTGAGTCCCCCCAGCCTCCCTCTGACTCAATGAACCTTCAAGATGAGAAGCCAGTTGTCATCCTAGGTCCCATGATAGAAGACAGAGATGACTCATCCCCTCCCTTCTACACCTCCCTGAACATACATGATAAAGTGTTGCATAATTGCCTCATGGATTCAGGAGCTTCCCATAACCTTAT
>ML789983.1:257346-270761 GCA_009831015.1 Picea engelmannii | reverse complement strand
ATCAGAGCTTGCATCAAATGCCAAAAGTTCTCAGGAAAGCAGCAGCTCAAATCTCTTCCATTAAAGCCTGTAGTAGTTTCAGCACCCTTTCAGCAGTGGGGATTGGACTTCATTGGAGAAATTCATCCCCCCTCAAGTGGCCAGCATATATGGATCTTGACTGTGAAAAACTATTTCACCAAGTGGATAGAAGTTGTCCCCACTAGGAGCACTTCTCACAAAGTAATTATCAGCTTCCTGGAGGACATCTTAGCCAGATTTGGCTTCCCTAGCAGGATTGTCACTGAAAATTCCACCTCTTTCCGGTCTAAGCCTCTGGTCAAGTTCTGTGAATAGTTTGAGATCTCACTAATTCACTCTACTCCCTATTATCCTCAAGGAAATGGACTGGCAGAATCTTCCAATAAAGGTATGATCAATCTCATTAAGAAATTACTGGAAGACAATAAAAGGGCCTGGGATTCAAAGCTCAAATTTTCTCTATGGGCTGATCGGGTGAAAACAAAGAGGTCCCTTGGCATCTCATCTTTCCAACTAGTTTACGGGGTAGAGGCTGTTTTCCCTACTCAACTCGCATTACTGGTGGAAAATTTCTTTCAAGACCTTGAAGGAGAAGCCAATCATATGGTCAGAAGGATTCATCAAATGGTGGAAGTGTAGCAGACTAGGGAACAAGTCATGAATAGGGCCTTTAATCATCAGCAGAAGATCAAGCAGGATATTGACAGGAAGAGCAGAAAGAGAGATTTCGAGCAGGGTGATCTGGTGCTCAAATGGGATGCACCCAGGTAGGAAAAGGGCAAGCACAGTAAGTTTGATGCCCTCTGGTTTGGGCCTTTCAAGATCTCTCAAGTATTTTCAAACAACACTTACAGGTTGCAAGATTTGGAAGGCAAAGAAGTTTTTAATGGCCCAGTAAATGGGCATTTATTGAAAAAATGTTTTTTGTGAGCCGCAGTCGGCTCTTTTGTTTTTGTAAATATTGTTTTTGTTTTCAGCTTAATAAATGACTCCATATCCCAACAACAAGGCACTGAATCTGCAAAAAGAGTCCTTAGAGCATCACAGGGACGACTCTATCCCCCATGGAGCCTAATGTTAGCAACATTTCTTGTAAGGGGGGATAAAACGGGAAGGAGTGGCTAAAAAACCCACTTACCCTAAGTTTGGGACGTAAAATGCGCCTGTGGTTAAGCAACAAGCAAATCTAGATGGCAGGGATCCGCGCGCCTAGATCAACAATGCACATCGGATTCCAGAGCCCCCCCGCCTTTCTACCTTTAAGTAGAGGGGGGGGTCCAGAATCGGGGGCGCACTTCTTCAACAGCTATGATCAGAGCGCCCGAATCAACGGCGCATAAAGCAATTCTGGACCCCCCCCTCCTTTCTACCTTTAAGCGGAGGCGGGGGGGGTCCGGAATCGGGGGTGCACTTCTTCAATGGCTATGATCAGAGCGCCTAGATCAATGGTGCACAAAGCAATTCCGGACCCCCCCCTCCTTTCTACCTTTAAGCAGAGGGAGGTGGTCCAGAATCGGTGGCGCACTTCTTCAACGGATGCAATTAGAGCACCTGGATCAACGGTGCATAGGCAATCCAGATCTCCCTTGCCTCTCTACCTTTAGTCAGCGTGGGTCCGGTCCTTCTCCCCTTATGTCACCTCTCGAGCCGCCACTCCCCTACAACCTATATTCCACTTCAATTCATAGCATGGCCCTTCCACAGTCCATCTTCCTCCTTCCAGCTGCCATGTGTCCTCCTCTCTCCACATCACCTATCCACGCATCCCCGTGGCACACCTTTTCCTTTTTCTCATTTTTTCCTGACACCTCACGCCAGGTGTTCTTCATCTCCCAACTCGCCTCTCCTCCTCCTTCAGTCCCGCCACTTCATGAATTCCTCGTCATCTCGCTATGGCATTGTGCCTCGTCATAAGAGCACTTCATCCCTCCCCCTCCGGCTATGTATGGCCATCTCTACTCCTAATCCACTCAAGCCCCACGCTTCATGTCTCCTATGCCCATCCAACACTCCCATTATGTGCCCAGCCTTCGCACTGGCCTCCACGTCTATTCATCAGGCCGTTCAGCTAATCTAGATGGCAGCGCGAGGGGCCCTCCACATCCCAAAGGTGTCGAGTTGGTCGGGTCATTGTCAATCCCAAGGAAGCAGTTATTAAGGTAGTTGGTGGTGGTTAGATATCATCTCCGCCATAAAGGGAAAGTCCGACGACGAATTAAAAGCACGTCGATTCACCCACGAGACTGTCAGGAGTTCGATTGTGTCTGCCATAGCTATACAGTCATTCAGAGACTACAGGGGCAGATTGTCAGAAACCATGCAGACGTAATGTTTTTTAATGCAGCATCTCAATCTTGTTGATGTTGTTGTTTTGAGTATATGAAGGCGTTTTCACCATTTTTGTAGGTATCGATGGTTGAGCGAGGCTCTCGGTTGTAAAGATTTAATGAAGCACTGTTATTTTGGTTATGCATGGACTCTTGAGACTTCTTGCCTTATGAATGTCAGTTTCTTTCACGTCATTGTTTACACTGTGTTAGAGTGGCTTGGAATTGGAGAATCCATTCGAGTTGTAACTGTTATAGGATGATGTAGAATTGGATCACTGTAACAGTTGCATTGTCTCTAATTGGTCCTTGTTATTTTCCTAACGCTAAATGACTTGAAATTGGAGAATCCAGTCGAGTCCCCCTCTCAGTTTCTTGAAACCCTAAACCAAGAGGATCTTATATTCAGAGTTTTTTTCCTCTACAAACTGCTGAAAGGCCTATTGCCTGAAGTAGTTTGTTCACTCTTCTTACCAAGTCTTCCACCTGTTCATCTTTTAATCAACCCACTGACTGAAGTTAGATCAAGACCTCCTTTGTTTCTTACATGCCAGACCCAGTCCCTGAGTTAGAGTGATATCTCCCCGAGTCTCTACCCATTTGATCACCCATTAAAAACTATCGTGACATAAAACTGATGGGCATCGGGCTCTGCTCCTGCAAGCAATCCAAGAGTGACTTTCGTCGCCAACATAATCAACTCACAAACCTCTGTCTTGTTTATATGACTTAACTAAGCATGCAAGTGTTGTGTTTTTGCTCACCTATGTGACAAAACCAACACAAAAAATTGACGACCATACTGGGGATTCAGTATCAAATTCCTCCCTATTTAAGTCTTAAGATTATTTCTTTCTAATTATTTTGATATGGAGGTACCAAAACCAGCCTAGTCCATCCTTCTAAAGTCAAAATTCAGAGCCAAGGCAAGAGAATTTCACTTGGAAATTTACTTCTTGATGCGTGACAAGAAGTGCATGGATTTCAAGGCACACAGACATGCACTCTTTTCATTGTATGTGTGACAAAATTCGTTACTCTGTGCCCTCTACGCACCTGTCAGAACTTCAGCCCGCACATAAGTTCATTTTTTGCAAATTGTAAGGGTTTTTATGAGTGGTTTGAGGGCCCCTAGCCTTCAGATTTTAATTTCCTGGACTTTGTAAAGAAACCACACTTCAC
This sequence comes from Picea engelmannii, assembly GCA_009831015.1. NCBI lineage: Eukaryota > Viridiplantae > Streptophyta > Pinopsida > Pinales > Pinaceae > Picea > Picea engelmannii. Next base: position 267,231 of record ML789983.1, on the reverse strand, counting down.
TTAGAGACCTTTCTCACAATAAAGGTTAGCTAACATAAGCACATAGGGGTAAAACGAATCAATATTCTTCTCTTTGCTTTGTTGCCACATGGATGGTTCATTTGGCATTTAAAAGTTTGAGTTGAAGTTATTTCTTTTTCAAACACATTCAATTAATTTGGGACTATAAATCAATTTTAACCCTCAAGTATGCTCTTCCCTCGCACCCTAGTGTGATCTCGGTAATCAAAAAAGGTGGTTTAAAGGAAATTTCATCTCCCTTAAAAATCATTAGGAGAGGACAATACCGCCCTAGGGTATCTCTTAGCTTTGGAAATCATCTTAAAGATTTGTAAGGGCCCATACATGTCTACAATCCTAGTATAGTTTTCAAAAGCTTTCTTAGTATAGACAACATTCTAGGGAGTTTAAAGGATCAAGTAAAGACCCATATGTCCACATTGCTAGTTCTTTATCGCTTTAAATATTCCACAAGGTTGTACCAAAGAAACATAGTAAGCTAGGTAAGAAGATTTGTAAGTACCACAGGAAGTCCACATGCTGCAAACTTACACTTAACTTATTAAAAATATTTTTCACACTTTTCACTTTCTTGCACACAAAGCCACTCCTCACACAAACAATTTCTATTAGAATAGTGGAGGTCGAAGTAAGATTCTTTTTAAGTACCCACAAGTACTTCAAAGGAATTCCAAAAGATCCAACTACTTCTTTGGAAATTATCCACACCCATTTAATTTAAACATGATTTGTCCATGACCCCAATCTCTCACCCCACCACATCTAATATTTTTTTTAAGAACGCACTAAATTTTCCTCCACAAGAGGTGCCAAAAGAAATTTTTTAGTCTAGGTAGGATCTCGGGGGTAGGCATCCAAATAACCCCCCGTTATCAGGTTCTCACATTTTCAAACAATATAAGTTGAGAATAGGGATCCCTCAAATCCTCCAAGTCAATTGTTCCTATACCATAAGGCAGGGAGATAACCATGAAGGGTCGAAGGCCGAGGTCCAGTTGATCTTCACATCCCTCCTTGATTCACCCAACTCTTGTGAGGGTATCCATCCCGTGACCCATTTCTTAGGAAGAAAATATAAATGTTGCACTTTGATTGAGGTACTTAGTTCCCAAACTTAGGATATCTACACAGGTTGTGGTTGTGGGCTGCAATCGCACCTTGGTCGGACTTTGTGTGGTTAAGGAGAAATATCGCCAGCTCTTTCGGGATATGCACCCTCTACCCCTCATTATAATTGACTACTTCAACCTTCATTAGTTCCTCTTCCAATGGCTTGAGACCCCACTATCGAGTGCTATTAGAATCCCCAATGCTAAATTGAGAACAAGGACAATAACTCTTTTAGGACACAATCTTTTATTTTTATTTTTTGTTTCCCCCATGCAGATAAAATGCACCTATCCACATGCGTGTTTTACAATTGATTTATGCATGATGTTCATTTGATCACATGCAATTGTGAATTATACTATTTTGTGAAGGTAAAAAATATAAAAATCCCTTGTTCATTTATTTCTCTTGTCACCATTTGCACACATTCACTTTGCTAGTCATAACCATAGGGGAACCAAAGAGTCCTCGTCATTCTAGATGCTTGTAGAATCTCCCTCCTATTCTAGGAGGAGTCCCTATTCTTTCCAACTCAACGTCTCAACCATCTCACACCCCTGTGAGGGCTACTATTTTTGGATCATTTTTACTTGGTTCCACTTTGCTTGGGTGAAATACCCAAGGAAATCTATCTGTTGGTTCTCCTTCACAAGGAGGTGAGATTCAAACTTCTTCTCAAGGAATAGGTACACACCCACAAAATCCCTCTCAAGGGACAAGTTCATTACCTACACACATGATGGTTGAAACTAATCCTCCTCCAAATCCACCTTTTCCATACTTGTCATCCCTCAACATTCCTGATTTAACCAAACTCATGAATGATCCCATTTTTCATGATGCTACTTGGCCCAATATGCCTACCAAATTACCTTCAGACATTTTGAAGTTTGAAGGAAAACTAGGGGAAGACCTTGCCAACCATGTAATGACCTTCCAATTATGGTTCTCTTCAAACAACATCATAGATGATTCTATCCATTTGAGTTTATTTCAAAGAACTCTCACTGGTTCATCAACCAAAGTGTATTTGGACGAAGAATCAGGGTCCCATGTGACCTTTGAATCATTGGCCAAGGCCTTTCTGTCCTTCTTCCAATTACTAGTTCTTCATGACACTGGTTTAGAACTTCTCTCTGAGTTCAAACAAATCACTTCTCTCCATATCTCTGACCACATCCACAAATGGTGGCGACGACGTAGTTTGTGTAAAGAAAAAAACCCCAAAGAACAATGTCTTGATTGGTTTCTCAAATCACTCGTCCCTGTGATTGCCAAGGATGTAGAATCCACGTTTCCTCAATCATAAGAGGAGGCCATCAGTAAGGCTAAAAAATTTGACCTCGTATATTCTCAAACAGGCTACTTGTACACAGTATTACCTAATGCACCTAGACCCCTACCATTTGTCCAGGACAAACCTGAGCTTTCCAATGTTGCGGATGGGTTGATTGGTTCTATGAAACATTCCATCCCTTACATACACCCATCACCTACTTATGGTGAAAATCAATATCCACAACCGTATGGAGGGACATATTCTTACCCTCCTCTCACTCACCAACAATCATATCCTGTGGCTCCGCCTCCATGATCCAGAGTACCCCCATCGGTACCCATGATGAATATGATATGCCAAACCAGTACGAGTTCACCCCCAACCCCCGCATATAACCCCATTAGTGGTGGAAGTAATTCAACTTCCTATACACCATATGGATCGTCTCCACAAAGAAATCCATATTTTACATTTCCTGGTCCCCGCCATCAAGTTTCTCCTCCACCAAGACAACCACATGTCGGTGTTAATTTTGTTCATCCCTCTCCCATTCAACAGGTTCATTCTTTCAAACAAATGAATATGGAAAATATGGCCCATCAGACAAATAATTCCAAAAAGAAAGGAAAAAACTGAAACAATAACATCCCGGGACCTGGAGGAAATAATCCCCAACAAAACCGTCTCGCTGGGGGAAATCGAAATCAAGGAAACCAAAACCCCTAAGGGGGAAAAAATAACAATCAACCACAAGGGAAGAACAACAACCTCATAACTAACTTCCCTTGCACTCTATGTGGCGAGTATGGACATTCTACTCACCACTGCCCCCAAATTTATGATTTCAAATGGATGAAAGAATCCATGAACACACAACGCCCTCCAACACCGCCTGCCCCTCAGCAGGCCCCACAACATTAATTTGCAACCACCACCTCCGAACGTTTTGCAGAACCCAATTCCACACCAAGTTTTGATGAATACCAAACAAGACATAAAATATACCCCACCGTAAATGGGGTAGTATCAAAACCCAGGTCCCAATCAACCCAGGAATCCGACCAATCACAATATCCTTGATACCAACGAGGAAGAGATTCTTATACAAACACACGACCGTCAATACAGAGTCCCTCCTGACTCTACCCGAACCACTTTAGGTACAAATCTCGATACTGTCGAACAACCATTGATGATTCCATGCCCTAACACTGAACCCAATCCCCATATACCCCATGTACCTTTACGACAACCTATACATAACCCTCATGCTAGGGACGCCCATAGCTACAGTTTGGTAGATGATTTAGCATAATCCCTTGTAGCCATGTTTGTGTTTGAGGTCCTCCAAACCTGTCCATCACAATGAAAATCCTTTCCTTCTACCTTGGGGTAATTTGACCCAGCTAATACTCAACTCATCACCTTTGATATGGATAACTGATAAACACGCCTCCCCACTCTGGTAGCTTTTCAGATACTCGTTAAGATTTGAAACATCACAATTCATCGATGTATCATTGATGAAGGTTCATCCACATGCATCATGTCCAAATGTTTATGGTAGAAACTCAGTTCACATGAGCTAGTACCCCCTGCCATCAACCTGGGAGCTTATGAGAGTCGACCATTATCCCCTGAAGGGATCTTCCAAAATTTCCCCATAGAACTTGGGGGAAAAACCATCCTGATTGAAATCAAATTTATAGAAGCCTCACTTCATTACAATATCTTGTTTGGGCATAGCTACATGTATGCTATGAAGTTTGTAGCCTCTTCTGTGTTTCATACGATGATGTTCCCCAGTAATGGGAAGATCGTCACCATCGACCAACTTACACATTAGGAGCCTAATCATTCTTCCAACATCGATAACATCCTCCCCCTTGTCCACACTAGCTCGGATTCCTTTTCAGTCATAGACATGGGTCCTGGAATATTCAAGGACCCATCCTTGTTAGGTACTTATCATGGAGCACCAACTCTCCTAAATTCTTACATTTCATCACAAGTGTGTGTAGTTTCCTCTAACGGAATCTATATCGGAGACAATACTCCTCTCATGGAGGCCCCTCCCCACATCGAAGTTCGACCAGTCAGTGAACTAATACTTCAGGAATTCCCTAAAACCACCATTGAACCACTTTTCCTAGATCCCCCCCCCCTCCAAAGGAAAATATCGGTTTGGGAGATAGTCCCCCAAGCCATTACCCAAATCCCCTTTGTCTACCCTCCACTTGGAGTCCAATCATTCCAGGTAGTTTCTACGCTCACCCTTCCCAACATGGTTCTTGCCATACTTGTATGGTATCTCCATCCACCCTCCATGGTTCCTACACCATCTCTCCCTCCTCATACATAGGGATTACCTATGCATATCCCAGTACATGCTCCTTCCACACCTCCCTCCCCCTTAATTGGTGACAACACCACCAACACTGGGAGAAGACAAAGGAAGAATGATCCCATAGCTCTGCTCCCTCCCTAAGCTCAACCCCCTTGTGCACCATGTGAAAGAGAAGGACACCCCACTAACAAATGTCCTACTCTTCCAGAGTTACACAATATCATCCATCTCCCCAAAGAAACCCCATTTCTTACCACTCCACCAAGTACTTCAACTACTACTACGGAGTCCTCAACCACACATAAGAAAGGGTTATGAACCAATTTCACTTGTTCCATATGTTAAAAATATTTCCATTACACTCATCATTTCCAAGGTCTACCTCAATTTTTTCAAACATTAGCCGCATTATACCATACATCCCTACCCGAGACCTCTCAGGATCTCCCTACTACTGTTCACATTACTGACATTCGATATATTTATTCTCCAGTCTTCACATGAATGAGATACCATCCACAGGATCATGAAATTTTTATTATGACAAGCAAGCCTTCACACCCTGTACACTATATCCCTTCTATGTCCTCATCCCATGAGGACAATAAAATTTACCCATTGACGGTTCCCCCTACCATCTCCCAGGATCCCCTGTCTTCTTGCATTTTCCACTATGATGAATATATCTTGGAGGAACTAGCTACCCCCGATTTCCCATGGAATGTGCTCCATCATCGATTACTTTTACTCTCATAAGAGGCCTTTCACCCTCCTACCCAAGCCTCCTTGTATGCAATCGAAACCAAGGATTTCATTCATTCAGGGAATATTGACTAGTTCAAAATCCCTATCCCTTCCCCTGATGCTTTTGAATAAGGAAACATGGTCAACATCTCCCCCATAATCAAAATTGTCATTTCCATTAAACCAAGCATTGTAGAAGATATCACCATTGGCATCGCATGCTCCCCTAAAGAAATGATTTCTTACAAATCTCTCTCTCAGGAATATCAGAATATTTTTTCTTGGTCATTTACGGAGATGCTTGGGTTTGATCCTTTTATAGTTTAACATTGAATCGACACATGGCTAGATATCACCATTGTTCGTCAAAATAAATGACCCCTCCACCCATCCAAAGTTGCGGATATCAAAGCCAAAATTGACAAGTTACGCGTTGTCAAGTTCATTTACCCCATTGCGTACACTTCGTGGGTCTCCAACCCCATCCCTGTTAACAAAAAACATGGCACTATTCACATTTGCACTGACTTTAGCGATATCAACCATGCATGTCCCAAAGGAAAATTCCCAACACCTTTCATCAACCAAATCATCGATGATTGCTCTACCCATGAGGAAATTTCCTTTATGGATGGGTTCTTTGTCTATAATCAAATTCATATCCGCCCAACAGATCAGTACAAAAATGATTCTACAACCCCTTGGGGTACCTTTTCTTATCGCGTCATGCCTTTTGGACTCAAAAATGTCGGTGTTGCATTTCAATGGGTCATGACCTAAGTTTTTCATGATATTTCTTGTATCATCATTGCTTATTTGGATGACCTCATTGTCTGATCCAAAAAGCGAACCCAACATTTAGATGAATTACGCATCATTTTCCAATGATGTCTCCAGTATAATATCCACTTGAACCCCCTCCAATGCGTCTTTTGTGTCACTGCCAGACACCTCCTTAGGTTCATTGTCTCCCAACATGACATCATTGTGAACCCCCTCAAGGTCCAAGCTATCACAAAAATTCCACCACCTAGGAATTTACGCCAACTACAAAGCCTACAAGGAAAAGCCAACTTTTTACGTCACTTTGTCCCAGACTACACTACTCGCGCACATGGTTTCCTCCGCCTACTATGGCATGATATCCCATTTCAATGGGACAAACATCCCCAAACAATTTTTGATGATTTAAAATCTACCTTATCCAATGCCACTTTGATTAGTCCCCCATACTATGATTGCGATTACATCCTGTACTTATCAGTCTCGACTATCTCAGTTGCAGGAGTCCTCACCCAATTAGGGGATGATGGGCATGAACATGTGATTTAGTACATTAATAAAAACCTTTTACGACCACCCTTGAAGTATAATGACGATGAGAAACTCTCATTAGCAGTTGTCCTTGCAGTCCAAAAACTATGACATTATATTATTCTTTGAACTGCCAAGGTCGTAGCAGATTCCAACCCCATGTAGTAGTTTCTTAGTCGACGACAGATTAACTGAAAATTTGCCCGATGGATCGTTATCCTCCGGGAATACAATCTAGAGTTATCTACTCCCAAAAGAAAGAAATCTTTCGTCCTAGCCAAACTCATTACGACTTTTCCCTCGGATACCAAAGCTTCCCCCATCAATGAGGATTTCCCCAATGAGCATCTCGTCTTCATACCCTCCAATGACCCTAGGTATGGTGACCTCCTCTTCTACCTTCGTACACAAAATTTTGGGTCCCACCTCTCTTGAGATGACTGTCGACACATTCTCCATCAGGCTCCTCGATACCTCCTCATCAGGGACATTATATATCGACGTGGGGTCAATACCATTCTTTGGCGATGTCTTACCATCGACGAAGCTGACAGAGTCTTGCATGATTGCCACAATGATGCTTGTAGTGGCCACCTCTTGGGTATGTCTACCGCCCAAAAAATCATTCGAGAAGGGTACTTCTGGCCCACTTTGTTTCATGACGACATCCACGTTGTCAAGCAATGCGACAAATTGTAGCTTTATGCAAACAAAGCACGAGCTCCACCAGCTCTTCTACACCCAGTCATCAAAATCGACCCATTCTGTAAATGGGGCATCGATTTCATCTCTTTCCATCATCCATACAATAATGGACACAAGTACATTGTCATGGCAGTGGATTATTTTACCAAATGGGCTGAATCCATGCCCACATTTAACAACACTTATGACACAACAACGCATTTTTTCTTCAACCATGTCATTATCCAATTCATAGTCCCACAACAATTAGTTTCTGATCATGGTAAACATTTTGAGAATGAGATCTTTGCAGAACTCTCCTCAAAATTAGGCTTCACCCATGAGTTTTCCTCCCCATACTACCCTCAGTCCAATGGACAGGTTGAGGCTATCAATAAAGTCCTCAAAACCATGCTACAATGTACTGTCAACAACCATAAGACCAACTAGCATCATATGTTGTTTTCCTCTTTATGGGCTTATCGCACAACAGTCAAAACTGCCATTGATTTTACACCTTTCCACCTCATCCATCAGATCAAAGCCACCCTCCCTATAGAGTGAGAAATCTCCATGTTATGCACTTCCATAGAGATCTTACCTGAAATTGACCCAATGGAGTAGCGCTTGCTGACCTTAGAGTCACTTGATGAAGACTATCGATTTTCATTACAACACAATGAGGCAGCCAAAAAATGGTCCAAAGCCACCTTCGACCTCCATGTCAACCTTCACTCATTCAACGAAGGTGATCTCATGTTAGCTTATGATATCACCCATGACACTCTCAGCCATGGGAAATTTGATTCATTATGGCATGGCTCGTTCATCATCCAACACTGCCTCACCAAAGGTGCCTACGTATTAGCCTCTCTAGAAGGATACCCTCTCAGAGAACATGTTAATGGGTTGTACTTAAAGAATTTTTATGCCTAAGCGTAGCCCCCCTACCTTAGTTTTCTCTTTGTACACATTTTTAGAGTTTTTAGTCTTCTTTGCTGCCACCACTCATCATGTCTGACCTATCACCCATGTTATTGATAGATGCATCATCCATCAGCCTACCATATCAGTTACACTGATGGTGCCAGCCGTTGGACCTAGCTTCTCGCTTTGGTCGCTTGGGCCATCTATACCCCCTCACATATACTACTCCATTCCAGTGGAATATTCTTAGGTCTGGCCACCAAAAGACAAGCCAAATATGATGTCATCATTGGTATCCTCACCGAGGCTAGTCACCACCACATTCGTCACCTTAGCATTCTATTAGACTCCCATCTTGTCGTCCTATAGTTTAACAATGTGTATCATGTTCAAAATCCTTGAATCTTTCTCAAATACATGAAAGTTAGACTCATATCTCACAAATTTGATTCCATAACATTTACACATATTCCAAGAAACCTCAATCAATTAGAAGATCACATGGCTAACCTAGTATTAGATTGGAATTTATCACATTAACAACATCATATACACAACATCATACATTTTTCAACGGATAGAAATAGACATCATACATCATAAAACACAAAACATAAAGAAAAGAATGATCAAAATATATCCATGATATATATATATCATCAAGGTCCCCAATGTTTTACAAAAAATATAGATATACAATTTCCCGTAGGCTCATGAGTCACCTCATCCCTATGATTACAAAATTGATATCAACTACCCTCTACAAAATCAGGCTCCCAAACTCATACATATAAAACTCGACACTCAAGGTGCCCTTAGAGCTCCTCCCCAGGTCGTGTGTCAGTTGGACGTGCCCCACAAGCTGGGGGCCCTCCATCTCCAAGAGTCAATCGACTAGTCATAGTTTCCCCCACCACTGCTACTCTACGAATCAACATCCACCAATCTATCGGTACCCCCACACATTAGTCCAAGACCTCCTCATTATAGATGTGTTCCCATATGCCCTCAGGAACTCCCTGAAGGACCCGCTCGAACCATCGACGCATATCCTCTAGCATGGCCTCCGTGTCTTCCTGTGGCTCTTTGGATAGTCTTGCACCAGTGCCATCCCACCGACGTCTTTGCATAGCCCTCGACTTTGCGGGATCTTCTCAAGCCAACTCCCATCGAGTCGGCTCCCTGATGACCTCTGCCTCTCGCCCCCAGGGTCCAACATCTGCAAAAAAATACAAATATAGTGTCAGCATCCATATACATGTATGATAAATGATATCTACCAAAATCACAAAAATAGATACAACACGTACCTCTCTAGTCCCAGTCCTCCCCAACAGGTAGTACCATGTTTGGATCCTGCCTGTAGTCCATACCCTCGTATGGATACCGTATAATCACTTGTGGCATCTGAAGCCACACCAGAGCTACCCTGGCCATGAAGTAGTGGCCACCCTCCCCT
>ML789983.1:242528-256250 GCA_009831015.1 Picea engelmannii | reverse complement strand
AATACGTGACTATTCTTCCCATAGTTGCACACTAATTCAGTACTGTCACACTCACAGCTACGCAGGGGTGCACAGTTGTCACTCGTATAGACGTGCATCCCATGAGCATTGTCTTTCCTACCCATGCACCCACATGATTTCCAATATCAAGAATAGTCGCACATTATGCGTGTGTTTCCTCACCACAACCACACAATCCTTAGTGCGCCACTGTTAGGAAAAAACCTTCACATAATGTGTGGGAAATTCAGTTTTACCCACGGACATTTGCATAGGTGCTCCCCATTTTCCTGCGCACTTGTGGGTCCCTACCCTTAAAAACCATTGTATGGCCCTCCGCACAACCCCTACCTACAACCTATCATATTCACAATATGCAAGATGATAGGGCCACTAACATATCTCTTGTCGCTCCCAGATTAGAAGCCTCATGCTCCCAGAATCTTGAAATCACCTCCCAACTCTCTCGTCAGATCAAAAATAGTGATAGGTACAGATGAGGTGGCATTGTGGGCCCATCATCCATATATATCCCCTTTTTCCCAACTTCCACACTCTGTTACAGGAGCCCAGAGCCTTTGTTTTCCGATCCATTCTCATCCAAGAGATCCTGATCCTTCCATATACACATTCACATTCCCTGGGTTATCATCTACACTTTTCCCCGAAGGAGCATTTTTTTCACACCACGTTCATGTTTGCATGCTCACTTTCAGTTTTAATAAAATAACTTTCATGTACTCTTTATCATAAGATATTTTTCACGTCAGGTATTTTGTTTTTTGTGTGTAGGTACTTGTTCAACAAGCTTACATCCCCTTCATGTATATCTTTGACATTGGCATGCAATTATTCCCTTTGTAAATAATTGAATATCCCAGTCACACCCTCTGACATTTACCTTTAGGGTCCCTACATTCGGCTCTGCAGTATCTTCACCTCTGCCACATTTTGGTACTATCAACTAGTAGCACTCTCCCCCACATGAGTTGAACTATTCATAGTTCCCCTTGACAACTTGACACTCATGTTGATTTCACCCCCTAGGATTGGGAGTCCCGATAGTATTGTTTACTTCTGAGAATGAACCCCATACTTCTTCTCATCATATTTATAACCTTCCCAATGGAATCCCTGGTCATATCATCTCAAACTTGGTTCTATTGAATGGACCCCCATAGTTTCATTAGCCCTCCATCTCATGCACCATCAATTTTTCCATTTGCAGATTTTCCTCCATCCACTTACTTAATACAGAAACCCACCCATGGGGCCCCCACCCTCCACCAATTATCTTTCAAAAACTTGTTTTCTAAATAGGCCCAACCATATTTCCACTACAGAATCTGTTTCTGTATCTATATACTCAACCTAGATTATTCTTTATTTCTTTGGTAATTGTATAAATCCATGGTTTCCAGCATATACATAGATTTTTTTCATCATCCTCGATAGCCTTCTTTTACCTGGCAAATAAACACATGTCACCCTTGGTTAAGGCATCCACCTTTTTTTTTCATACAGATATCGTTAACAAACCTCCAGTATCTTAAGTCCCTGTACCCATGATCTCTGAGCATGCCCACTTTGTTAGCCTCTGGAATAGTTTAACCCTATATCTAGTTGTCCCTCTAACACTACATCCATTATGACGGTTTCCGCCAATCATCCCTGAACACCCCCACCAAGGGAAATATTGAGTCTCACAACATATTGACTTCGTTCATGTTACCCATCAATACCTGATATCATCTATTACTTAGTGGATTTCAATAATCCCTTTGCTTCTTGGCGGCACGTCTCCCTTCCCATCGACATCAACACAATTTCTAGAAGGGCGACAATATCTTGACTCTCATTATCTTTTCAATGAGGAGTTTCAGATGACACAAAGAGAATCATCATTTCTTTTTTATTCTGTTGACCCTCATAACATTTGACTTCAACAAACTCTTATGTTACAATGGGTCTTACTATGCAACGGTTGTAGTTTTTCATACCAGCCGAAGACCTCTGAATTTGTTAGGCCATCAATGCCTACGAGTCATTGACACTTCTTACAGTCATCCTTTACTCACTTTAGATATTTAGAACTGTCATATGACATTATCAATCACCCCCAAGGGAACTGCAGTTATCTACATCATCATACATCTTCAGTTACAGTCCCACATTTTGATTAAATGACACGAGCATGGGGCATGCCCGCCTCATTTGTACATAGATTTGTTTTTTTCCTAGAGAAAGGTTTGGTTCCCACATTTTTCTCTCTCCCTCTGGTGGATTGCTCTTGCAATTCCTCTCTTCACTCTTCCACACAATCACACCATCAACAAAAGAAACATTGATGTATTTTGGCTATATGTATGCTCATAACTTCACACACCAGGGGGCATTTGTTATCACTGAAAAATAATCTGCAACATTACACACAATGGTTGAAGAAATACATCAATTACAAAATCAAATAGTACACCTACAACACCAAAATCCATCAAAAAGGCACAAAACTATACACTTGGTTCAAAAATTAAAGTGCGCAAATTCACCAAAGGAAGTGCATGCACAATGCGTAGAATGTGCAAGCTAACACAGCCCTCAGCGCACACTGTGAGCAAGATGCATGAATGTCTATGAGAAAAATTGTGCACTTCTCATGAACGACGTATTTATCAATCTTGTTGGAATCTCAACCACTTTTAGTCCGACCCCCAACACGATTTGGCAATCAGATATGAGAGAAATCTAGTTTGGAGGTTGGTCGAGGGTTGGGATGTTCCCTTAAAGGCCCCTTTTTCACACTATGAACCAATTGTATCTTTCCATGAATGGACACTATAAATATCTGCCATGGGTGTGCTATAAAAATAAGAACTTCAAGGTATTGCTATGCTGCAAGAATTCTTCTTGGAGAATCCTCTTTTCTCTTTGAATCATTCAAGCAGTATAGCAATGGCCATCCTACTCACCTCTTGATAGAATTGTCATTGTATTTCTTCACCATTGTCACTTTCCATTGCATGAAGAGAAGCGATCTCTATTAGGGAACTCAAGTTCCCTCCCAAGGAGGAAGAGGGGATTCATAAGTATCTGACTTTATCTATGGTGTTATCCTATCAATATATTGATCCATTGGTAGGTATATGATGATCATTTTTTTCTTTTCATGGTTCTAGTTCTTGCAAGATTCTCTAACATTTATTTCTTTTTTGTTTTTATTTTTATTTCCTTGTTTCATGTGTATTTGGTTATCTAATCAACTCACAAACCTCTGTCTTGTTTATCTGACTTAACTAAGCATGCAAGTGTTTTGTTTTTCCTCACCCATGTGACAAAACCAACACAACAATATGAAAACCTCTTATTGCATACTCATGATTGTAATATATGTGTGCATCCTTGTTGGCCCTTGGTTATGGAAGAAAGTGAAGATCAAGGAAAAAAAGGAGAAATACGAACTACATGAAAGACACAGTGATTTTTACTAGGTCGAAGTGAGAAAAAGAGCAGAAAAGATGGAGCGAAGCCTGAGGAAGCAAGCCGTTGGACAAGGAAATCGAGGATGACATATCAACAAGGAAGAAGGATCATGGACAACTTAGTAAGTGGAAAAATCCACTGTTATATGCTTTGGAGCACAATGCGAGAAGGAAGGAAAGACAGGCTGGTGAACCCTGAAAATGAGGATCAAGTTGACCTAGGGTTTATAAACCTAGGATTTTTGTATATAGGGTTTTGGACACATAGGTATTGACCTAAGGATGTCGGTAAGTGATTGTAATGTATAAATAAGAACCTATACGAGGGAAGAGGTTTGGTTCAGGTTCGAGTTACTCGATCTAGTTGTTGTTGGTATGTTGTGAGAGATCATTGTTGTGTGAGAGAGAAGTGCTATGTGTGAGAGCCTTCTGGTATTGTAAGATATTCAAATGGGTGCGAAGACCAACCCTGTATCTAGGTGCATAGGGAGGGGAGCGAAAGAGAGGAGAAGAGAGAAGATCTGCTAGCTACGAACACAGACAAGAACTGTATTCTTTCATCTTAATATATTATAAAGAATAATTTTGTGGACGTAGCCCTAGAGAGGGGGTGAACCACGTATATTTAGTGTTGTGTGTGATTGGTATTCTGTCTCTATCCTTGATATACTTTGATTGCATTATTATGTTATATCTGATAAGTAGATGTGCAGAATAGATATAAGTTCATAAGTGATATATGAATGTTTTGTTGTTATTGTATTAGATCCACTTGATATTTCCCTTGGTTGTAGACATCTGTGTCCTGCAACCCCCTCATAACTTCTTCGGGTGAGACTGCATCTACTTCGCAGGTGTTTCCGAAAGGGACAGTAGTTAGGGCTTGTTGGTGCACTCTTGGAGATGAACCCTGGGTCTGCCCCTGTGCCAACAAATGGTTCTGTTACCATGACAAGAATCTTCTTGAGGGAATGTCAAGGTGGTTCCCATCAAAGACAGAGATTCAAAAGTGGATAGAGGATCAAGAAAAGGACTTCGATGAAGCCAATAACAAGAACCCTAATCTGTGTATAGAGGATTGGTTGGAGAGACATATTTTACTGATATACACAAGATATTCTTTGAAGGAATCCATCAAGAACTATACAAGTGGTTAGCCAGGTTGGAAGATACCTAGTTTGAGGTCAGATATAGACCTTTTATAGTTTGGATGTCAGCGCTGATCAAGAAGGTCAAGATAATTGATAACGTCATGTCAATAGAAATGGATCATTAGTTCGATACCACCATCAGAAGCTACATCACTGAGTTTGTTGTTGACAGAGTAGAGTCGTATAGCCAAGACGATAGATATTTTTTCAAGGAACCTAGAGGGAAATTTTTAAACTTTCTGAATTTTAGAATCAAGATGTTGTTACATGAGAAGAACATATTGAAGATATAGTAGATTGGTTGAATCTAAAAAGGCTAATGTTAAAAAATTCAGATAGCGACAATGACACAAAGGCTGGACATATGCGCAGTGGGAGAGTGTTCAAAGAAGTTCATCTTGCATACATGTTCAAGAAGAACTATGAGGATGAGGGTTTTTACAGTGGAGAAGAAGAAGATCTGATCGATGAAAAGCATTCAGAACCCGCTAGGGCAGAGAAAGAGGAAGTTGAAGAACTTCATCAGAACGAGCCAAAAACTTCAGAAACTGCGCAGACTATTGAATTAAGTTCTATTATCCCTCCTGTTGATTTAGTAGTATTAAGAAATCAGATTAATCGAAGCCACCAGAGCATCCAAAGCACCTTCACTAGTAATCCATCACATACTCAGTCAGGGACCCTAACAAGATCTATGGAAGATGAGATGAGACTCCCTATCTTTAGGGGAGATGGATCTGAAGATCCTGACCAACACTGGTTGCTATGTGAATTCGTATGGAATATTAAGAATGTCACCAACTAAGAAGTGAAAAGAACCCATTTTAGTACTACCCTAAGAGATCGCGCACTAAGCTGGTACATGAAGTTTTGCCAAGGACTTGTGTAGCCTAAGCTGTTGAATGAGATCAAGAATGCGCTGATTGCAGAATTTAAGAAACCTAAGTCAGAGTCCCAATGTATTACTGAACTAAAGAAGATCAAGCAGAAGGTATTCGAGCTAGTTTAGGAGTTCGATCAGAGATTCAAGACCCTAACAAGTCAATTGACTTTTCAGATTCTAGATGAGCAGAACAAGGAATGGTTCATTGCTGCCCTCTTACCACACATTAGATTTCCTCTGATGCAGCAAAAGATTGATTCACAAGCTGAGGCACTGGATATCGCCATGAAGTTAGAATCATCCCCTATGGGAGAATCCAACTCAGGTATGAGTCAGATCTTGAGTCAGCTGACTAGTTTGTCTTTGCAGGTTCAAGATATGAAGAAATACAAGGGAAAAGATAAAATAGAAGACATATGGTGTGTCAAATGCAGATCAGAAGGCCATTACAAGGAGCACTTCCCTCTATTCCATGAATACTTGGCCTCTAGAGACCTGATCCCTTTGAATCAAGTCACCTTTCCCTGGTATGAGGTATACAGAAATAGGCATCGCCCTGGTGAGTTCTATCACATGCAAAAGTATGTCCAGAAACCTACAAATTTGTATTGTACATTCTGTAAGTACATGGGACATGATGATAGTGATTGTAGGGCTTATGATCTCATGCATGAAAGGTCAAGAGACATATACAATATTCAAGGAGAAGTACAACAAAAAGGAAACTCTACGCAGTACAACTCCCCTGGGAGAGGAAGCTTCAATCCTCGCGGTAGATTCAGAGGAAGAGGGCGAGGAGGAGGTATGGGTTGAGGCTGAGGAAATACCATCTATTATAATTGTGCACAACCAAGACACTTGGAAAGGGACTTTCAGAACCCTTGCACTACTTGTAGCTACTGCAACTCCTTCTAGCGTGTTATTGAAGAATGTCCAACATTGTTGGCTAAACTTCAAGAGAAACGAGGACCTCAGCAAAACCCACAAATACAGTTGATCAAAGCTGGACCACACAGAGAAGACCCTAGAGTCGATGTTATTACTAGAGGAGGCAGTGTTACATGAGATGATAGAATGACCCAAGGGAAGACTACAAAAGATTCAGGAACTAGGAAAGTTGCAGAGAAGACCCAAACCTTTGAGGCAAAGAAAGAAAGACAAATATTTGGGGAAGCAAGAAAAGAGTTCAAAGGAGACCAAGGTTCTTCATCAAAGACAAGACCAGAAGTAAGAGAGTATGGAATGCCTCAGGCATTTGATTGGTCTTCTTCGCCAAGAGAAGGAAAAGAGGTAAGCAAGATCATGGAATTTCTATATACTTGTGTTAAGTTGATTTAGGATGAGAGCGCTTTACAATAACTGCAAACTTTAATTAGACAATATGAGCTAGGAAAGATAGACCCCTTACTGAATAGGGTAGTACACCAAATCGGTAAGAAGAGAAGGACCAATAAGGAATTACATTTGAATGCTCAAATAGGGGAATATGATATAGATTATGTAGTCCTTGACTTAGGTTCGGAGGTCAATGTCATGATGAAGAAAACCTAGGCACTGATGGGAAAACCGAAGTTGATCTATTCCCCTATCAGGCTTAGGATGGCCAGTCAACAAGTTGTAAGTCCATTTGGCAGATTGGAACATGTCCCTTTGGACATTGATGAAGTAAAAACATTTGAAGATTTTGAGGTAATTGAAATAGTTGATGACATCTTCCCTTATCCTGCGCTGTTAGGAATTGATTGGGCCTTCAATAATTCCACTGTGGTTGATTTAAGGAAAAGATGTATGACTTTTGAAAAATATTTCCTTAGGTTCATTGCACCCTTAGATCCAGATGAAGGTCAGCGGTACATCGAGCCCATTATTGAAGAAGACCACGCATATGAACTCGAAAATATATACAAATTAATAGCCAGACAACAAGATTACATTAATCCTACTTTCGATGGAAACTTAATATAGAGAAGTGACAACGTATGTTCATCAAACTCAAAAGGAGCACTGGAGAATTGGAATAATAAAATGTATGAATTATCTACAAGAATATAGGCTAGACTAACCATATAAGTTTACTGGATGGACACAACAATAAGTAACTTACCCACCTTTGATGGTCTAAATCATTTAGAAATCTTCTTGTCAGATTTGAAGAGAGTGTACAAATGCAACAAAGACTGTTGGTGATGGATGAGGCCCTGAAAGAAACCCCAACAAGATGGTGGGGGGAATAGAAAAGTAACATTACAAATTGGGTATAGTGTCATACCTTGATGATAGCGCAGTTCTCAACATAAGTAGAAGGATGAAAAATTCGATACACAAGTCTAAGCTCTCCAAAGGACCATGTGCGAAGATGTGAGGAAGCCTAGAGAAATGTTCCTAAAAAACATGGGTACAAAAATTCATCAACACATTGGACACGACACCTATCAACTGGTACCTTCAAGCAGAGCTGAGCCTCATCACTACAGATTGGAAAGGTATGACTCAGAATTTTGTAACCACCTTATTATTTGAAATCCAATATCCTTCAGTAGATAAATCACTACAGATTATCAGAAATAAAGTATTTGAGGAGGACTCTAGCCTCCCTATGGATCAAGACGAGGACGAATGGACTGCGCCTCTTCAGAAACTACAAGGTTCTTACAACATCAATATTGATGAAGACAATGATTCGAGGAAGGTGAACATTACATAAACAAAAGTCCAAAGAGATGTGGAAGGACCAGGAGTTGAGTTACCATTCATTGGACACCCAATCAAGATCAAGAAGTTCAATATTGGAATAGAACAGACACCGAAGCTTGCAAATGTTGGAGATTATTAGGATGCTGCCACTATTGACAAGATTATAGAATTACGTCTTGAATATCAGGACTTGTTTCCAACCAAGTTCACTGATATGAAAGGAATTAAAGGGCCTATGGGAGAGATGAGGATCCCTTTGAATCCAGATGCTAGAAAAGTCAAACAGAGACCTTACAGATTGAACCCTAAATATAAGGAGAAGGTGAAGATTGAGCTTGACAGAATGTTGGAAGAAAGGATTATAGAACCTATCAGAGAATCAGAATGGATTAGCCCTATGGTGGTACAAGACAAGAAGACAGGAGAGATCAGGATCTACCTAGATCTCAGAAAGCTGAATGATGCCTGTTTGCATGATCCCTTCCCTACACCATTCACTGATCAAGTGTTAGATAATGTGGGAGGCCAGGAAGTATATTCTTTCACAGATGGATTTTCAGTATACCATCAGATCTGGATTTCCAAGGAAGATTGCCACAAGACCACATTTTCAATAGAATGGGGGTCTTATCAGTATAAGGTGATGCCATTTGGATTAAAGAATTCCCCAACCATCTTTTCCAGGGTTGTGGTCGAAGCATTCAAGGAGTTTTTTCATAAATTTCTAGAAGCTTACTTTGATGATTGGACTGTTTTTAGTTTATTAAAGAATCATATTGAATGTCTAAGGCTAATGTTGGACAAATGAAGGCAGTTTCAAATTGATTTGAATCTAAAGAAGTCCAACTTCTTCTCACCATTTGGAGTGTTGATAGGTCATATTGTATGCAAGCAGGGATTGCTGGTTGATCCATCTAAAATTGCCATTATAGTTGATATACCACCTCCTACTTCAGTCAAACAACTACGCACTGCGCTGGGACATCGGGATATTATAGGAAGTTCATCAAAGGATATGCTCAGATCATAGCACCCATGGAGAATATTTTGAAGAAATATTGTCAGTTTAGTTGGATAGAAGAATGCCAATAGAGCTTCAACACACTAAAACAAAAAATGGTTACTGCGCCTATCCTGGTTTTCCCAAATTGAACCAAGGAATTTCATGTGCATGTCAATGTGTCTTCTATTGCCTTAGGAGGAGTGTTAGCACAACCTAGTGAAGGAGATATTGATCATCCATTATCTTTTTCTAGCAGGAAGCTATCAGTTGCAGAGGTCAAATACACCACCACTGAGAGAGAAGGGTTAGCCATGGTGTACGCATTGCAGAAGTTTTTCCACTACTTGTTGGGAGGACACCTTAAAATGTTTATTGATCACTCTGGGCTGAAATACCTATTCAAAAAGCCAGTGTTGGGGGGAAGAATATCCAGATGGATTATACTATTTCAAGAATATGACTTTGAGATCATAGTCAAACCAGGAAGAATGAACAAAGGTCCTGACCACTTTTCAAGGTTGGAACATGGAGAAGAGACCATTGGTTTGGAGGACACACTGCTGGATGCACAACTACTAGCCATTAGAAATATTGATGACTACTTCGTAGAAATAGTCCAGTTCCTGTTAACAGAAATGGCACCTACTGAATATACGATTCCTCAGAAGAAACAACTAGTAGCGTGCACTACAGACTTCTCACTTATAGCAGGGCATCTATACAAGATGGGACCTGATGAGATATTAAGAAGATGTGTTATGGAGGCAGAGTGCCCACTGATCCTCGCAGAAGCTCATGAAGGCATCACAGGAGGACATTATGCAGGTAAAGCAATTGTGCAGAAGGTTCTTAGAGATGGCCTTTGGTATCCTACCTTACACAGAGATGCTAAAGACTATTCCAGAGCCTACAACATATGCCAAAGAGTTGGGAAACCATCCAGAAGATCTGAAATTCCATTAACAACACAACTGACCCTACAATCATTTGAGAAATGGTCCATTGATTTCGTGGGACCTATAAACCCACCAGGAAAGTGCATAGGAGCAAGGTACATCATCACTGTGATAGAATACTTGACGAGATGGGCTAAAGCAAGAGCAGTTAAGGACTATAGTGCAACTACAACAACGCGCTTCATATTTGATGACATCATAACCAGGTTTGGATGCCCCAAGATCCTTATGAGTGATCAAGGCACACATTTCATAAATAAGACCATGGAAGCCTTGACTGAGGAATTTGTAGTCCTCCATCAGAAGAGCACACCTTACCATCCATAAGAAAATGGGATAGTGGAATCATTCAACAAGATATTGGAGACAACACTAACCAATATTTGCAGTGTGAACAAGGATGACTGATATTTAAGAGTACCATCAGTACTTTGGGCCTATAGAACCACTTGCAAGAAGTTAACAATGCAGGCCCCCTTCAAGTTGGTTTATGGTCTCGAAGTTGTTGTTCCAATGGAATACTTGGTGGCAAGCTTAATAATTGTTGCCTTTACAGATATGGATGACACTGGTATTGTTCAAGAGAGGCTTTGACAGTTGGTCGA
Organism: Picea engelmannii; assembly: GCA_009831015.1. NCBI lineage: Eukaryota > Viridiplantae > Streptophyta > Pinopsida > Pinales > Pinaceae > Picea > Picea engelmannii. The sequence goes on along the minus strand of ML789983.1, from coordinate 245,479 downwards.
ACTAGAAGAAGACAGATTTATTGTAGGATTCCATCAAAAAGTACAGAAGGAAAGAGAGAAGGCCTACCATGACAGGCACATCAAGAAGAAGGTATCTAAACAAGGTGATTTGGTATTGGTATATGACAGTAAGTTCATGAAGCATCCTGGGAAGTTTAGAATGCATTGTATCAGACCATATGAGGTCACTCATGTTACATAAGGAGGAGTTGTGCAGTTGAATACTTTAAAGGGAGAATGGAAGGAAGGATTAGTGAATGGGAGCCAACTGAAGTTGTACTATCACAACTATATGCCTCACAACTCTCAGTGGAAGCATAAGGAAAAGGGTCTAGGTACCAGGTGTAGTTGAAACTGGGTACTAAACACAGAAAATACAGTCTTCACAAGGAGGAAGAGGAGGCATAGAGCAGAAAAAAAAGGCTTCTCTGTGTAGTCCTAAATCAAAGTAAAACAGGAAGCTCAGATCTGAAGTGCCTCGGGACAAGTCATAGGTGAGTGTTGGGGGTCTGTTGGCCCTTTGTTATGGAAAGAAGTCAATATCAAGGAAGAAAATGTGAAATACAAATTGCGTGAAAAACACAGTGACTATTACTGGGTCGAAGTGAGAAAAAGAGAAGAAAATATGGAGAAAAGCCCAAGGAAGAAAGCCATTAGATGAGGATATTGAGGATGACAGATCAGCAAGGAAGAAGGATCTTGGACAACTCAACAAGTGGAAAAATCCATTGTTATATGCTTTGGATCACCACACAAGAAGGAAGGAAAGACAGGCTGGCGAAGCCCTGAAAATGCGGGTCAAGTTGACCTAGGGTTTAGAAACCTAGGGTTTTGGTATCTAGGGTTTTGAACACCTAGGTTTCGACCTAAGGATGTTGGTAAGTGATTGTAATGCATAAATAAGAACATATACGAGGGAAGAGGTTTGGTTTAGGTTCGAGTTACTCGATCTAGTTGTTGTTGGTATGTTGTGAGAGATCATTGTTATGTGAGAGAGAAGTGCTAAGTGTGAGAGCCTTCTAGTATTGTAATATCTCCAGCTAAGTATGAAGATCAACCCTGCAGATGGGTGCGCAGGGAGGGGAGTGAAAGAGAGGAGAAGAGAGAATATCTTCTAGCTAAGAGCACAGACAAGAACTGTATGCTTTCATCTTAATATATTATAAAGCACAGTTCTGTGGATGTAGCCTTAGAGAGGGGGTAAAACATTTATATTTGGTGTTGTGTGTGATTGGTATTCTGTCTTTGTCCTTGATACAATGTGATTGCATTATTATGTTAGATATGATAAGTAGATGTGAAGAATAGATCTAAGTTGATAAGTGATATATGAATGTTGTATTGTTCTTGTATTAGATCCACTTGATATTCCCTTTGGTTGTAGAAATCCTTGTCCTACAACCCCCTAATAACTGCTTCGGGTGAGACTGAATCTTCTTCGCAGGTGTTGTCGAAAGGGCCAGTAGTTAGGGCTTGTTGGTGCACTCTTGGAGATGAACCTAGGCTCTGCCCCTGTGCCAACAATCCTCCATATATCTAGTCCTCATATAGTAACCAAATATTTTATGCATGTACATCTAATTCTATAAAATATGCATGCAACAATTCCTATTAGAATTATTCATATTCTAAACTATTTCATTAATTAGGTTACAAGTCACACTTCATCCAATTTTATGGATAAAACATTCATATTAATCTAAATTATGATCCTTCAGACATAATATCTTATGAATCATCTTTCCAAGAGTTGTATTCATGACTCATTCTAAATTTTGGGATAAAAGTTATAGCTTTCTGAATTTGTCATTTCTGCTCAATTATGCACTACTTTCATTGGTGCTTAGATGAGATACCATATTCTACCATATGTAATATAAAATATGTTATGAATACAAAAAAATAACTTATGTATTTGGTACGGGTACGATTTATGATTGTGAACACACAAAAAATTTCATATCTAAAATCTGATGCTTTAGTCAAATTCTATATAAATATGGAATTGATGACTTTGCACTTTTACATTCCCCCATCCTTAGAATATTTATCCAAAATTGAGTATCTCCGAAAAAGAGAAAAAGTGGAAAAACATTCATCATAAAAAAAATTGTCATGATTGATGAGTAGATAAAATGTTGACTACATAAAATTTTATGGATTTGTGATCTAGGATCCCTTTTCCCTCTCTAGAGATTTCCAAAATCCTCAAAAAGTGCCCAAGGATAGTGCATTTTCCTTGTTTCAGCATCTCCACTCCAAACCCTTTTGAATTCTAACAAAATCCCAATTGGGTATATTCATACATGCATTTTGAGCTCTCTGTAAAAATTTCATTTTAATCTGGGTCTTAGTCACTAAGCATGACCTAGATATTTCAAAACCACTAATTTGTTTTTTTTTAGAAAAATCAGGCATAATTGTCTAGCGGCCCTCACAAGAAATTTTGTATCCCTCATCACTATAAAGAAACCCCTTAAATAACATCTGAAAATGAGTTAAAGTGATCTTGTTATGGCCAAAAGAATATTTTGTCTCTAGACCTTTTTTTTGTAAATTTTCCATCTTTCTCCTTTCCTTTCTCTTCTCTTCTTATTTCTTTCTTTCTTTGTTCTCCTTTTCATTTTTGGGACTTAGTCTATTTTCCATCAAGTAGATCAATATGTCCATATGGAGGAATAGCGCATCCACATTCCAAATTAGTCTTGGGACTCAACTGATTTTCCAACCTCCATGTGGAGGAATATCCATGCGGAGGAACAAGACTTTCGCTTCCACATTCTGCATGATTTAGGAATTAGTTGATTTTTCCTTCCATGGGGAGGAATACTCATGTAGAGAAATATAACATGTTTCACGCTTCACATTCCACATGATTTAGGACTTAGACAAATTTTCAAACATCCATGTGGAGGAATAGGACTTCTTCTTCCACATTCCACATGCTTTAG
>ML789983.1:223345-241424 GCA_009831015.1 Picea engelmannii | reverse complement strand
TGTTTCTTACATGACCAAACCAATGGTCTAGTGCTTAAGTGAAAGATATAGCCAGAAGTGGAATTCCAATCATCATTTTCACCTACCCAGTCGTAGTTGGTGAAGTCAACCAACAAGTATGAACTTCAATAATATGTGATACCAAAATGAGTGGTACCCTTGAGATAAGGAACAATAATTTTGACAACTTTTCAGTGGCTTTCTAAGGGATCGTGAATAAACTGAGAAACCACACTAACAACAAAATAAATTTTAGGTCAATTGTGAGTAGGATAAATATGTATTTCGACTAGTTGTCGATAGAGAGTAGCATCGACTTTGGGAGACTGACATGTTTTACTCAGATTAACTCTAGATTGAAAAGGAGTATAAAATGGATTACAATTAGCCATGCTAAAACATGTCAAGATATCCAATACATATTTAGATTGAAAAATTAACAAACCATTATATAGTGGTAATAATTGAAGACCCAAAAAATAATCTAGAATACCAAGATCTGTCATATCAAAAGAATCATCAAGTTTTTTCTTCAATCTAAGATTGAGATCAATGTTATTTCCAGTTATGACAAGTTCATCAAAGTATAAAACAATAATAAAAGAATTACCATGAGTATGGGATACATATAAACTATGATCATATTCACAATGTTTGAAATTGAGATGAAGAAAGAAATTGTTGATCTTATCATGCCAAGCTATAGGAGCTTGATTCAAACCATAAAGTGAGTTTTGAGGTCAACAAAGAAGGTTATAATCTATCACAAAACCAAGAGGTTGTTCCATGAAAATTTCTTCAGATAAGTCATCATGAAGAAAGAAAATCTTCACATCCATTTGGTGGACCTACCATCCAAAACAAGCAAAAAGGGAGAGAATCAGTTGAAATGAATTCATCTTTTCAATAGGGAAAAAGGTTTCAGTGTAGATGATTCCTTTTTATTGATAAAATTATTTCACAACTAGAAAAGATTTATGAAACTCAAAAACATGTTCAGAGGTAAATGTGGTCTTGTAAACCCATCAACACTTCACAATGTTCTTCCCTTGAGGTCAAGGAAGTAAATCCCAAGTATGATTCTTCATAAGATAATCCATCTTAGTATGCATAGCCTTCTCCCATTCAGGTTTTCCTTGGGAATGTAAGTATGTAATAGGATCACAAGTTTCAATAACATGAGTCATCAAAGAAAAACTAGCATGTTGCTTCTGACTGCACGTTTTTCGGCCTGGAGAAATATCATTGACATCAGATCCATCATCTTCCATTGTCTTAGCATCCCATTGGGTTAGAAAAGAGAGGGGTGAACTGATCACCACTCCAGAAGGTTGATTATAAGTCAAAACAATTTTAGTCAAAGAATATGAAGGACCATTCAAAACAAAAATTGACTAACCAACTGAATTAGATGTCGATGCCCTAATTGAGATATGAAGAGAGTTTGACTATCCAATTGAAGGATTGAAGAAAGGAATATGAAATTCATTGTTGGAAAAAATGTCAAATGGACCATTCTATAATAAACTAGAGGAGTCATTCAACAACTTAATGCCTAAATACTTCTCATCAAACTGCACATCATGATAGGGTCAAATAATTGATAGGATTTAGACTCTTCAGATTAACACATCATGATGTAAGCATGAATATTTGCATCCAATTTATTTATGAAATTGTCATAAATATGATCCCAATAAACACATCCAAATCCATGGATGTGGTCGATAGATAGATTTTTTCCACACCAACATTTGACTAGAGTCACAAAAGGAACAACTTGAGTTGAAATTTGATTCAATAAATTGTTTTCACAATAGACTGCTTCAACCTAGAAGTGAGGCAGAAAGTATTTGTCCTGCAAAAGACATCTAATCATTTTGACTAATGTTTGATTCTTGCATTGTTCAATGTCATTCTGTGGAGGGGTATGAGGAACCAACCACTTCTTGTCAATACTAGATTGAATAAGGTATTGTTCAAAAGGTTGATTCACATACTAACCACCATTTTAAAATATCAGGAACTTGATGGGTTGACCACATTGCTTTTCAATAAAGGCCTTGAATTATTTGTACTTTTCAAAGACACGATTCTTGTTTTTTAGGAAATAAACCTAAGTGAAAAGAGAGATATCATCACTCAAGGTAAAAAAATACCTTTGACCTGCCCAATAAGGTATATTGGTGCAACAAATATCATCATGAATGAACTCCAGGAGAATATGTGCCTGACACACATTGCCAAAGCTAAAGGGTGCATGATGATGTTTACCCAATGCATATCCTCTATGGACTCCATCAGGGGGGGGAATTTAGGTAGACCAACAACCATATTCTTTGTTTTCATGAACCATAAACTTTGAAAAATTAAGTGTCCGATTCATTCATGCAATATTCAACTTTTTCCATTAGAGTGAGAAATAAGATGCGGTCAGTTTAGACTCTAGTTAAGTTAAGCTGAAAAAATTATAAAAATATTCTTTTGGGTTGAGAAACTCTTCAACAATAATTGACTAGCCTTTATTTAGATCTTTGACAAAGAAACAATTAGGCCATAACTCCACAATATTACCTATATGTGTTAATTAATAAACTAACAACAAATTTTCATTGAGATTCAGCACATGATAGACATCGAAAATCCTTATATGTCGACAAGGAACATCATCATGACCAACAATGTGGAGAAAAAATTCATCAGAAACATATATGTTTTTCTCCACATCTTTATCCAGTGATGTGAACAAGGAAGTATCCTTAACCATATGATCAGTGCATCCAAAATTGACTACCCCTTCACTTTGAGAAAGAAACACTCGAGACACTTCGACTTGGAAGGAAAAATTATCGGTAGGTCTTTCAATCTATCAATTTTTTATTTATTTTATCTTCTATTTACCTTTTAAATATTTCTTGGGAATGTGAGTAATCCACAAGTTTCAACACATTACTAATCATTTCATCAACTTGGTTCTTCAATTGGGATATTTTGTTTTCGAAGTCTTCACTTTCTTTAGACATCATGTGTAATTTATATTAAGGTTTACCATGAGTATAAATTGTTACATTACCATTTTTTATGTGAATAATAATAATAATCCACTTTTTTTCTCTTTATCACAAAATTTGAATCACCAAAAATAGATATTCCAATCAAAATTTATGCCAATTGTAAGTTGTGTACCTTTAAAACCATAGTTGGGAGACCATCTTGTTGGTTCAAATTTTTCATTATGTATCTCTAAAATTTCATCCCTTTTAAGTCTAAAATGTGTCTTGTAGTAATCTATATGTCTTCTCTACAATGCCATATTCTTGACCAAAATTTGAAGTTCCAAGTGCAATTTATGGTAACTTACCCAAAACTTGCTGATTTTTCTCCCTTTCCAGAGAGCAAACTTGTATTGAATGACATGTGTTCAATATTTCAAATATATTTCTAATTTTTTTTCCTAAAATAATATAGTCTGTCTTCTTTCCAAAGAAACTAGTGGTACTCAATTTGTACTTTCCTATATTTATATATGAAAGTTCTACAAAGCACACATGTTTGAGACTAGTTTAAAGACTAGTCAAAAACACTAATTTCCATAACCTATATTTCCAAAATTATAGTATCTCAAAACCCTAAATTTCTACCACAAGTAATTTTGTATGCCTCTTCGAACACTTGAAATTTTCAAATTATGAAACTTCACTGAAAAATTTATACTGAAAAATCCAAGATGACTCATTTGAGACTAATTTTGGGACTAGTTAAAAGCCATAAATTTCATAATATATATATATATATATATATATTCTAAGTGTTATGTTGTTGCTAAATGTTCTAAATGTTATATATATATATATATATATATATAAGTATAATGATACAAAACCTAACACTTTTTCCACCATTACATCACTATGTTTCCTCAAGCTCTTGAAAATTTTATAGTTTTAAACTTCAACCAAAACGATTTATAGAGAAACTACCCACATGACTTGTTTGAGGTAGAAAAAACCTAGGATTGTATGTTATAAAAAAAATGTTAGGAAACAATGATATGGATTGGATCATTATGTTATTTTTCATTTATCTTGGTACTTTATGGATGGAAAAATAATAGTAATTTTCTTGCATGGCCCATTTTAGTGGTAGGTCCCAGCTTGGAAAATTGGAGTCCAGAACCTTCCAAATCCATTTAGAGGAAATAAAAAACATTTTTTTGGGGTTACAGAGTTCAAATATGTTGATATACACATCGGGACCTTTCCAATAGTGTGAAAATCACATCAATTGGAGGTTTTATATGAATTTTATGCCTCCCATAAGTTGACCTACCTTTTTTACCACCACGGTGTGATTGGATATCACGTCAACCCCCATTAGTCACACATAGGGGACTAGCCACATGTGGAATTTAAATAATATTCTAGAAGGTCCAAACCGTATCAGTACTTGAGGGTTGAGGATGTAAAATCCCTAATCCTGGATGACTATTGGTCTATGTTAAATGTATAGTCACTAGGAAGAGAAGGGGTTCCATTCTTTAGCATTGTACTTGTTCCATATTTGAGATGAGCATATAGGAGTAGTATTTTGAGAGAATAATAGAGGAGGGAAATATAGTGTAGTAGACATACATGCCACAATGTCAAAAGCAACTCCATAGTGAGTTATTCTTTCTTTGTATTGGCATTTCCATAACTAAAGAAAAGAGAGAAGAGCATAGGCCTCACCTTATAGATAGTTTTTCTCCAGTATTAAGTTTCCCAAGATATATCCTGTGTTTCTTTGTGTGTTCATGGTGTGTTCATTTTCTCATTTTCTTCATTTTCATATTTTAGTTATTTCATAAGTTCAAGAAAAGATAGTAATTAATCAATCTGGGATTTAAGGAAAACTAGTTTACATAGTCTAATATTTCAGAATATTATAAGATATGTTGTTTCTAAATGTTCTAGTGGAACACCCACATTAGTTTATATATAATGTTGTAATCAGAGACATAGGTCCCAGGTTTTCTTTGGAGTATTTTCATAAAATTGCAGGATCTAGGAATTGGATTAAAAATACTTTTTCATAACCCTAGCCATGGTCGATGAGTTTATTCACAAAAACCCTAGAGATACAAAAGAGGAGAGATTTGCAAGGATTGAAGAGTAATTCATTGATATCTATTGCAATATGAACCTCCTCATCATGGCTCTAGAAGAAAAGATCAAACCATTCAGGGAGGTTGGAGGCTCTAACTCAAATATTGGATCAGAGGGGAAATTTAGAGATAATGAAGACCTATAAAAAGAGTTGAGGAAATAGCCTAAGAAAGAGTAGCCAAATTTTAGTTCCATTACTCCTTCATGGTATTTATTTAAAATGGAAGTGAAATTTTATATCAAGCCATACCAAGGTGAGATCAATGAATTAAATTTGAATCATTCATTGCAATGGTTATAAGTTTATTTCAGTGTCCACCATATACAAGAAGAACATAATATTTCATTTTGAAAACGAAAATTTGAGGGCCATTCATTAACCTGGTGGGAAAATCACATAGAAACACTTAGGTTGGAGAGTAATCCACTAATACCTAAGTGGGAGGATGTCAAAACCCTCATTAATTTCTAGTTCTACCATATTGGGTATGTATAGGACCAATGGATCCATTGGCATTACTTCAAGTAAAGGTAGGGGAAGACTATGGAAGAGTACACCACAAAATTCAAGAACATGGATATCATGTTGAGTATCTCTCCCAAGAACCATATGTACTCCTCAATCATTTGGGGATCTACACAATTATTTACGAAATAAAGTGATGTTATTCAATCCTAGGATAGTTGATGAGTCTTGTGTACAAGCACAATATTTGGAAAATATATGCCACATAAAAGAATATCCAGGTGGTTATAAACAGAAAGAGAACCAAGACACTTCCAAGGAGGGAAACAAGAAGTGGAAATGGAAAGAAAAGAAGATGACAACCACTTCGGATCAGTGCAAGGATCCAAGTACCACTATAATCGTTGCAATATTTATGGTCAAATTGAAGAAAGGTTTTGGAAAATACATCCATAGATGGACTCTAAGAATCGTAAGAAGGATTACAGGAATAATAACCTACTATCCACAAATTCAAGAAATCATGTAGAGAGAATCTCATATGTGGATGGGAATATTTCCTACACTATAGTGTATAAGGAGGAGAATCCGAGTATCCTTCATCACAAGGAAGAGAAGGAGATGAAAAAACTCTTCCATGTCAATATCTAGGTCAAGAAGACCAAGGTAGATGATTTATTCGATTCTGGTTCATAGGTCAATATCACAGCAGTCAATCTAGTCATTAAGCTTGGGTTGAAGGTTCATGATCATCCAAGATCATACCCATTAGTATGGGTAAACAAGGATTTAGAGATCAAGGTCATGAAATAATGTAAGATCAATTTTTTTGTAAGTGTATATTTTATTGATGAAGTGGAGTTAGATTTAGTACCCCCTAATGTGTGTGGAGTAGTGTTTGGAATCCCATACATGTATATGAGGGATGTCATCTTCATGAGGAGATAAAACCATTATCGCATAATCAAGGATGAGAAGTCTTTCATCATCAATTCACATAAAGGTAAATCAAATATCTGACTGGTAAGTGCCAACCAAGCCAAAATGTTGATTAGTTGAACTAAGAAGTATGTTTTTCTTTTCTTATGAGAGAATTAGTTGAGGGATGAATCAATAAGAGTAAAGGAATATCTGGATGGATGGACTAAAATGTAGAAACAATAATTGGAGGAGTTGTTACATGAATATAGAGGAGTGTTCTAGGATCCTAAAAGGATTCCACTTAAGAGGGAATTATAGCATGAGATACAAATGTTAGATGAATCCCCATTACTGAATATTGGGTTCTATAGACAGTCTGTTCTAGAAGAAAATGAAGTGAATACCTTGTTGCAATAGTTGTTAGAGTAGGAATTATTTTTACCAAGAACTTCACCTTATGGGACACCTATTATAATAATACCTAAGAAGGATGTGACTTAGTGAATGTTTATCGACTACAAAGATTTGAATAATATTAAACTCAAGAAGTGGTACCCTCTACACGTGATGGATGATTTGTTATATCAGCTGCAACATGCCAATTACATCACCAAGTTGGATCTCAAATCGGGATACCACCAAATTGGGTAAATTAATTATTACTTGAATACACCATGTACTTGTCAATATGGTTCGTAAACTTGTGAGTTGTATAAACAATATGTGTAGGAAAAAGATTGAAGTCCAAAATACTCTCACTTTTCAAACTACTCTATCTTCTCAAGAGACAAGCAAAACACACTTCAAACCAATCATTCATCAAAATGCCATCAAGAAATCCTTGTAAACAACTTAACTTGGTCCATAAAATGAATATCAAGTATGTGTTTTGCAATAACTTTGAATAGATAGAGCTCTTACTTGTTTCCTATACTTCCTTGGGAACTATATTAGATGGTGCATGGTTGATATATAGTGGATACACATCTCATATGAAAAGAGAATGAGAGGTGTTTGAGAGATTCACAAATTCTGACTCATAGGTGCATGTAAAACTTGGTATGGGGACCAAGCATGTAGTGAAGGGATCTATAACAGTGCCATTCTAGATGGATTCAAGAGGTGTTTTGAGAGTACAGGATGTGATATGGGTGCTATAACGCAAGAAGAGTGCGATACCAGTCTAATTTATTGAGAAGAAGAGATATGAGATATTATTCCAATATGGAAAGGAGCTCATCATTCAATATGTAATCTAAATCTTAAGTGAGTGTGAGAAGTAATCTCAACATTAGATCACTTTGAAGATTATAAATAGATTTCAACTCGTGATTATAAAAGAAAGGCTAGGGTGAAGGAGGAAGTCACTTTGATAGGAAGTCACTTTTGATGAGAGATCAAAGTGAGATACTTTTGATGAGAGGTTTAGGTTGAGAGAATTTGGTGAGAGATCAAGGTTGAGGATAGCAAAGAAGGACTTTTGAGTGGCATAATCTTGTTCATTGGTTTATTGTTTATGGTTCTAAATTTTTCTTATGCATTCTAGTTTTATTTCCTTAGTTGTTTTAGTTTATTTAGTTGTTTATTTCATGTGTTTGGTTTGTTTAACCCATGCACTAACCTCTGTCTTGTCTAGCAGGACCAACTAGGCATGGAAGTGCCCTTGTTTTTCTCACCCAAGTGACGAAATGGAAACAACATATTGGCAACCATACTGGGGATCAATATCATATTCCACCCTATTTGGGCTTTGAGAGAATTTTTTTTTATCCATTTATCTTGCAGGTACCAAAACCGGCCTAGCCTTACCTGTCAAGAGCCAAGTTTTGAGTTGGAGGAGGATAATTTCACTCAAAACATTCCCCCCCAATGTGTATCAGAACATGCATGGGTATTCCAACCCACAGACGCGCACTCGGTGCACTGTGCGCCCAAAAGGCTTCTTTTCTTTGCGCACTGTGTGCCAAAAAGGATTATGTTCTCTGTGCATTATGTACACTATGCACCCACTGCGCATCTGTATGAACTGTAACTCGTGCACATTTCGAAAGTTTCAAAATTGTAAGAGTTTTTTTGATGATTTGAAGTCCCATGGCCTTCAAAATCTTGCTTTCATGCAATTTGTAAATGCACTCCACTTAGACTCCCTTATCATATGAAAGGTTAGCTAAACATAGGAACTTAGGGGGTAAAAAGAACCATAGTTTCTCCTCTCTTTTTTTGGTTACCACATGGATGGCTTGTAAAAGTTAAGTTGAGATTATTTGCTATCACATATAAAAACACTTGCATTGGGACCAAAAATCAACTTTGATCATTGAGTATGCTCTTCTCTCGCACCATAGAGCGATCTTGAGAATCAGAAAGGTGGTTAAGGGGACATTTCATCTCCCTTAAAAAAAATATTTAGGAGAGGGCAAAGCCCCCCTAGGGATCCTCTTAGCTTCTTTTTGAAATCATCCTAAATTTGTAAGGGCCCATACATTCCCACATTTTGCAAACTTAGGATAGTTTCTTGAAATTGCTTTCTTAGTTTACATCACTAGGGTAGTTTAAAGATCAAAGTAATGGGCCCATACATGCCCACATGTTTTCAATCTAGGATAGTTTTTCAAGATTTCTTAGAGTAAACAACATTAGGGAGTTTAAAGGATTGGTAAGGACCCATATGTCCACATGCTAGTTCTTTAGGGATTTTAAAATTCCTCAAGGTTGTACCAATGACACTTAGTAAGATAGGTAAAAAATATTTGTAAGGACCACAACAAGTCCACATGTTGCAAATTCACACCTAACTTATTAAAATTTAGAACATTTTTTCACTTTCTCACACACCAAGTCACTCCTCACTCACATAATTTCCATCTTGAATTGTGGAGCTTGAAGTAGGTTTTATCCAAAGGAATTCTGAAATGCCCCACTATTTCTTGAAGAAATTATCCACACCCACTTAATTCAAACGAGATTGGTTCACACCTCCAATCTCTTATCCCACCACATCTAAATGTTTTCTAAATTCTCATTAATTTTTCCTCGATGGGAGGTGCCAAAAGAATTTTTTTAGTCTAGGTAGGATCTCGGGGGTAGGCATCCAAATAACCCCTCATTATTTGGTTCTCACATTTTCAAACATTAGAAGTTGACAAATAGGGAACTTTAAAATCCTCCAAGTCAAGTATTCATACACCATAAGCCAAGGAGATACCCATGAAGGGTTGAAGGCCGAGGTTTATTTGTTCTGTGAATCCCCCCTTGATTCACCCAACTCTTGGAAGGGATCCAGCCCGTGATCCATTTCTGAGGCTGAAAATCTAAATGTCGCACTTTGACCGAGGTACCTAGTGGCCAAATTTAGGACATCTACGTAGGTGGAAATTGTGGGTTGCAATTGCACCTTGATCATATTTTTTGTGGCTATTGGGAAATATCACCAACTCTTTTGGGATATGCACCCTCTAGCCCTCATTATAAATGATTATTTCACCCTTCACTAGTTCCTCTTCTGGTGGCTTCAGACCCCACTGTTGAGAGCTCGTGGAAGGTCCAGTGTTATTTGAGAGGAAGGACAATACGTATTTTCGGACATGAGCATTTTCTTTATTTGTTCCCCCATGCGGACAAAATCCACCTACCCACATGTATGCTTATTTACAATTGATTTATGTATGATGCTGATTTTATTACATGCAATTGTGAGTTATATTGTGGAGGTCCAAATTATACAAATCTCTTATTCATTTATTGATCTCATCACCATTTGAACACATTCACTTTTTCTAGTTAGACATCATAGGGGACCAACAGAATCCTTGTCATTCCAGACACTTGCAAAATCTCACTCCTATTCTAGGAGGGGTTCCTAGTCTTACCAACCCACCAGCTCAACCATCTAACACCCCTGTGAGTGCCACTATTTTGGGATCATCTTTTCTTGGTTCCACTTTAATAGGGTCCAATTCCCAAGGCCATCCATCCACTAGCTCTCCTTCACAAGGAGGTGGGGGGAAAACTTATTTTCAAAGGAGAAGTACAACCCCACCAAATCTCCCTCAAGGATTAGGTCCACTACCTTCTCATAGAATGGTTGGAACTAATCCTCCACAACCACCCCCATGCCATATTTGGCATCTCTCAACATTCTTGATTTGAGTAAACTCACGAATGATCCTATATTACATGACCCCACATGGCCCAATATGCCTACCAAACTACCTTCAGATATTCCAAAATTTGAAGGAAAATCGAGGGAATATCCCGCCAACCATGTCATGACCTTCCACTTATGGTGCTCTTCAAACAACATCATGGATGACTCCATCCACTTAATTTTATTTCAACGAACACTCACTGGTCCATCAACCAAATGGTATGTGAATGAAAAATCAGGGTCCCACGTGACTTTTGAATCCTTTTCCAAATCCTTTTTGGCCTTTTTCCAACTAACAGTTCGTCATGACACTGGTTTAGAACTTCTCTCCGAGTGCAAACAAACCTCATCTATGAATATTTCTGACCACATCCATGAATGGCGTCGACGATGTATTTTATGTAAAGTAGAAATCACGAAAGAACAATGTCTCTATTGGTTTCTAAAATCACTTGTCTCTATACTAGCCAAAGATGTGGCATCCACCTTCCCCCAATCCGAAGAGTAATTGATCAGCAAGGCTCAATAGTTCGACCTCATTTATGCTCAGTCGGGTTACCTATACACAATATTACCTGATGCACCAAGACCCGTACCATTTGGCCAAGACAAACCTAGCATATCTCATGATGTAGATGGGTTGATTGGTACCACGACACACCAAAACCCATACATCCAACCACCACCTATGTACGGGATACCCCAATATCTATCGATATATGGAGGGACATCTTATTACCCTCCTCCCCCTTACCAACATCCATATCCTATTGCTCCCCCTCCACCCATGAGTGGACCCTCACTGACACCCATCATGCGCCCGACTTCTCAACCAAGTTCAGGATCCCCTTCTACCTTAGCATACAACCTAGGAACTATTGGAAGAGATTCTATCTCCTATTCTCGTTACTCCTACATCTATATTTTCCATTTCCTGGTCCTCCACATCCCGTTACTCCTCCACATGGATAACCACACGTCGGCGTTAACTTTGTTCATCCCTCTCCCAGTCAATAAATTCAAACTTTTGAACAGTTTAATATGGAAAATACGACCCATCAGTCGAATAATTCCAAGAAGAAAGGAAAAGACTGAAACAATAATATCCCAGGACCAGGGGGAAATAACGCCCAACAAAACCAACCTGTTGGGGGCAACTAGAATCACGGTAACCAGAACCCCTAGGGGGACAATAACAACAAATGCCAAGGGAGGAGAAACAACAAAAACCTTCAAACGAACTTCCATTGTGCTCTTTGCAGTGAGAATGGTCATTATACTCACCATTTCCCCCAAATTTTCGACTTCAAATGGATGAAAGAATCCATGAATGCGCCACATCCTCTGGTGCCACCTACCCCTCAACAGGCCCCACAACTGTATTTTCAACAACCACCTCTGGATGTGTTGCAAAACCCTATTTCACACCAATGTGTGATGAATACCCAACAAGAGGTACACCCTGCCCCACCACAAATGGGACAGTATCAAAATCTAGGGACCATTCACCTTAGAAACCTGACAGATCGCAATATCCTCCTCACTAGTGAAGAAGAAATTATTCTGCAAATGCGCGGTCGTCAATACAAAACGCCCTCTGAATCTAATCCCACCACTTCAGAATCAACTCCAACTACATTCGGACAACCTTGATGATTCCAATCCCTAACACTAAACCCCCCATTCATATCCCTTGCATTTTGTTACGACGGAATGTCAACAACCCTCAGGTTAGGGTAACACACAATTACAGTCTAGTCGATGACTTGGCACAGTCTCCTACAGCCATGTCTGTATTGGAGGTCCTGCAATCCTATCCAACTCAATGAAAATCCTTACTTTCCGCCTTGGGGGAAGTCAACCCAACTGATACTAGACTCATCACATTTTATCTAGATAGTAGAGAACCTCATCTTCCTGCTCTAGTAGCTTTCCATATACAAGTCAAGATTCGAAACATCATGGTGCATCGATGTATCATGGATGAAGGTGAATCCACATGCCAAAAATTTATGGCAAAAACTTGGCTCCACTGAGCTAGTACCATCTG
The DNA here is from genome assembly GCA_009831015.1 of Picea engelmannii. NCBI lineage: Eukaryota > Viridiplantae > Streptophyta > Pinopsida > Pinales > Pinaceae > Picea > Picea engelmannii. The sequence continues at coordinate 228,696 of ML789983.1, read as the reverse complement.
CCATCATGTTGAGAGCCTATGATGGTCAACCATCCTCATTGACATTGAGGTTATCGATGCCCCGCTCGATTACAATATATTTTTTGGATGTAGCTACATGTATACTATGAAGTTAGTTTCCTCTTTTGTGTTTTGAATGATGATGTTCCTCCACAATGGGAAAATCATCACCATCGACCAAATTTCACATTACGAGCCTAACCACTCCGCCAACATCGATAACATCCTGCCTCTTGTCTACACTAGTTCTGATTCTTATTCACTCATTGACATGGGCCACAGAGTTTTCAAGGACCCATCCTTGCTGGGGGCATACCATGCAGCAGCACCTCTCATACACCCTTCAGCACAAGTGTGTGTCATATATTCTAATGGAACTGACACCGAAGACACCATTCCTCCCACTGAGGCATCTCCACACCTCGACGTCCCACCAATTGAATAAATTTTACCTCAGGGATTACCTGAGAACCCTACTACACCACTTATCCCCGATTTTCCCCTCCCCTAGGGGAAAATCCTGGTTTGGGAGACAATTCCCCAAGTCATCACTCAAATTCCCTTCTTCTACCCCCCTCCGGGAGTACAATCATTTCAGGTATTCTTGACGCTTACAATTCCCAACATGGTTCTCTCCATCCCTATATGGTATCTACACCCACCCGCGATGGTTCCTCAAGCATCCCTCCCCCTTTAGTAAGAGGGAATCCCTATGCAGATTCCAGTACTAACTCCGGCCACGCCACCCTCAACCCCAATTTCCAGTACCACTGCCACAACTGGGGGAAAACAAAAGAAAAAAGAGCCCACCGCTCCACTTCCTCCTCGAGTTCAACCTCCTTGTGCATTATGTGAAAGAGAAGGACACCCCACAAATAGATGTCCTTCTCTTCCCGAGTTACAAAATCCGATTCAACTTCCTCGAAAAACCACATCGCTCACCACTTCACCAAGCACATCAAGTACTACGACCACATCCTCCACTACAGGAATTAAAGGACTATGAACCAAATTCGCTTGTGCCATTTGTTCAGAATATGGCCACTACACTCATCATTTCTTATCTCTACCTTAGTTTCGACATACGCTAATGACAATATGGCAAACCTTTCAGCAATATCCCTCTCCACCACCACTTTTAGGTACCCATGTCACTGACATTCATTATGTCTCTACCTCAGTCCTCGAATCGATGAGATGCCCTTTCTCTCTTTGTGACTCACTTTCTCATTTCACATACCAGTGTCGTTTGATCATTGAATACAGGCATCGTCAATTAACCCTTATTCAAAATCATTTGACCACCCCACCTCATGTGCTCCAAGTGACTCCCCCTATCCCTTCTCCTGATAGTGTCAACGTCGTCTCCCTTGAACCTGAGTCACTTCCCACCCCTCCATGGTTGATAAATAGACTGTCTTAGGATATTTCCCCCAATTCTCCAGTTAGTTTCCCATAGGAAATCTTACGCCCTACCACAGTTTATCCCCCACAGTGTCTGGACTTTTGGTTTATGATAAGTGAGCCATTGCAACACACTTGCGACATCCCTTCTACATCTTCACCACTTGAAGACAATCACATGGTGGCAGTCACCCATGTTACCTCCCTGAATCCCCTATATTATCGCATTTTTGACTGCGATGAAGGTATCCTAGAGGAACTCACTACCCCTGATTTCCCATGGAATGCGCTCCATCATAGAGTGCTTTTTCTCACACGGGAGGCCTTTGACCCTCCTAGCCAAGCCTCCATATGTGCAATCTAAACCAAGGATTGTATTCCATCAGGGAATATACACTGTTTCAACAACCCTATCCCTGCCCCTGATGCTTTTGAAGAAGCCAACATGGCCAATATCTCCCCCACTATCAAAATCGGCATTTCCATCAAACCGATAATCATAGAAGAAATCACCATTGGAGTCACATGCTGCACCGAAGAACTCACAGCTTAAAAATCCCTCTTTCAAGAATACCAGGATATCTTTTCCTGGTCATATATAGATATGCCTAGAGTTGATCCTTCAATAGTCGAACATCGCATCGACACATGGCCAGATGTAGACACATGTCTCGAAGTCACCCTAGTCCGTCGAAAGAAGCGCCCACTTCACCCATCCAAAGTTGTATCTATCAAAGCTGAAATTGACAAGTTACGTACAGCTGGGTTCATTTACCCCATTGTGTATACCTCATGGGTTTCCAGCGCCGTCCCCGTTAACAAAAAATAGGGCACTATTTGTGTCTTCACTGACTTTCACGATCTCAACCATGCTCTTCCCAAAGACAACTTCCCAGGCCCTTTTATTGACCAAATCACCGATGACTATGCCATCCATGAGGCCTTTTCCTTCATGGATGGGTTCCCCAACTACAATCAAATCCAAATCCATCCAACAGATCAGTATAAAACCACTTTTACTACCCCATGGGGTACTTTTGCTTATCGCGTCATGCCTTTTGGGCTAAAAAATGCAGGTGCTACATTCCAACAGGCCATGCATTATGTTTTCCATGATATTTCTCGCATCATCCTCACTTACTTGGAAGACTTCACTACTTGATCCAAGAAATGAACTCAACATTTAGATGACTTACGAGTTTTTTTTCAACCATGTCTCTAGTACAATATCTTCTTGAACCCCCTCAAGTGTGTATTTTGCGTCATCGTCGGATGCCTTCTCGGGTTCATTATCTCTCAACACGACATCACAGTGGACCCCTTCAAGGTCCAATCTATCACTGAAATTCCATGACCTAGGAATTTGCACCAACTGCAGAGCTTACAAGGAAAAGCCAACCTTTTATGTCACTTTGTCCTAGATTACGCCACTCGCGCAGATGGTTTCCTTCTCTTACTGCATCATGATATCCCATTTCGATGGGATGAACATTCCCAAACTTCTTTTGATGATTTAAAAGTGATGCTATCCAATGCCCCTTTGATAATTCCTCCATACTATTATCGCGATTACATGCTCTACTTATCAGCCTCATCCGTCTCAGTAGAATGAGTCCTTGTCCAACTAGGGGATGATGGACGAGAGCATGTTATTTACTACATTAATAAAAATATTTCAGGACCACGCTCAAAATACAATCATGATGAGAAACTGTCCCTCGCAACTATCCTCGCAGTTCAAAAACTACGTCACTATATCCTGCTTCACACTACTAAATTCATAGAAGATTCTAACCCCATGTAGTACTTGCTTATTCGACAACAGATTAATTTCAAATTTGCCCGATGGATCGTCATCCTTCATGAATATGACCTATAGTTCTCAACTCCCAAAAGCAAGAAATCACTTGTTCTCACCGAACTTATCACGACATTTCCCTTAGATGCTAAAGGTTCACCCATCAATATGGATTTTCTCGACGAACACCATTTCTTCATCCCCTTGGATGACCCCTGGTACGACAACCTTCTCATCTACCTTTGGAAACAAAATTTTGGGTCTCATCTCTCTCAAGATGATCTTTAGTGCATTCTCCATCAGGCCCCTCGGTACCTCCTCATCGGTGACACTTGTACCGACATGGGGTTGACACCATACTACGTCGATGTTTGACCATCAACTAAGAAAACAGAGTCTTGAACGATTTCCATAGTGGCACTTGCGRAGGCCACCTCTCAGGCCTGTCCACTGCCCAAAAAATCATTTGAGCAGGATACTTMTGGCCCACACTATTTCATGACTACATCCATGTTGTCAAGCGATGTGAAAAATGCCAACTCTATGCAACCAAAGCACGAGCGCCACCCACTCTTCTACATCCAATCATCATCACCGATCCCTTCTGTAAATGGGGCATAGGCTTCATGACTTGCAATCCTCCATCTAGTAATGGACACAAGTACATCATCATGGAAGTATATTAATTTACCAAATGGGTCAAAGCCATGCCTACCTTCAACAATATTGCTGACACAACAATGCGTTTTTTCTTCAACCACGTCATTACTCATTTCAGAATTCCACTACAGTTAGTATCTAATCATGGTAAACACTTTGAGAATGAGATCTTTATAGAACTCTCCTCAAAGTTAGGATTATCCCATGAGTTTCCCTCCCCATACTACCCTCAATGTAACAGACAGTTCAAGGTTGTCAACAAAGTCCTCAAAACCATGATACAACGTACCTTAAACAAACATAAGACCAACTGGCATCATATGTTGTTTTCAGCATTATGGGATTATCGCATGACATTCAAAACTTCCACCAGTTTTACACCATTTCATCTCATCCATGTGATTGAAGCCACCCTCCTCATCGAGTGATAAATTCCCACATTGTGCACCACCATCGAGCTATTACCTAAAACTTCTCCAATGGAGCAGCACTTGCTAACCTTAGATTCAATGGATGAAGATCGTCAGTCTTCATTACAAAACAACGAGGAAGATAAAAAATGGTCCAAATCCACCTTTGATCGCCATGTCGACCTTCGCTCATTTAACGAAGGAGATTTTGTCCTAGCCTATGATATCACTCACAATACTCTCGGTCATGGGAAATTTGAGTCATTATGGCATGGACCCTACATTGTCCAACAATGACTCACTAAAGGTGCATACATCCTAGCCTCTCCAGAAGGATATCCTCTCAAAGAACTCGTGAACGGGTTGTACTTAAAGAAGTTTTACACCTGAGCAGTCATCCTACACTAGGCTTTTTCTTTGTACAAATTTATAGAGTTTTTAGTCTTATTTTTTCACCTTCACGCCTCATGTCTGATCTACCATCCATGTTATTGATAGATTCATTCTCGATCAACCTACAACATCAGTTACGCTGACGGTGCTAGTTGTTGGACACAGAATCTCGCTTTGACCGTTTGGGCCCTCTATACCCCCTCACATGAACTGCTCCACTCTATCTACATATTTTTCGGCTCAACCACTAACAACCAAGCAGAATACACAACCATTATTGTTCTCCTCATCGAGGAAAGTCACTACCACATCCATCACCTTAGAGTCTTATTAGATTCCCAACTTATCGTCTTGTAGCTCATCAATGTATATCGTGTCTGCGATCCTTGCCTCTTTCACAAATACCTGCACGTTAGACTCTTCTCTCGAAACTTTGATTCAATTACCTTTACACATATTCCACAACAATTTAATCAAATAGTAGATAATATGGCTAACCTAATGTTAGATTGGCATTTATCACATCAAGAAATCATTACATATACATAATCATCAAACATCGGTCACAGCATATAGATTAGACATCATAAACCATCACAAATATCAACACATGTAAACATCACAAAGATCCAAAATATGAGATCCATATATATATATATATATATATATATATATATATATATATA
>ML789983.1:202914-223295 GCA_009831015.1 Picea engelmannii | reverse complement strand
CTTATGGCCCACACTATTTCATGACTACATCCATGTTGTCAAGCGATGTGAAAAATGCCAACTCTATGCAACCAAAGCACGAGCGCCACCCACTCTTCTACATCCAATCATCATCACCGATCCCTTCTGTAAATGGGGCATAGACTTCATGACTTGCAATCCTCCATCTAGTAATGGACACAAGTACATCATCATGGAAGTATATTAATTTACCAAATGGGTCGAAGCCATGCCTACCTTCAACAATATTGCTGACACAACAATGCATTTTTTCTTCAACCACGTCATTACTCATTTCAGAATTCCACTACAGTTAGTATCTAATCATGGTAAACACTTTGAGAATGAGATCTTTATAGAACTCTCCTCAAATTTAGGATTATCCCATGATTTTCCCTCCCCATACTACCCTCAATGCAACAGACAGTTCAAGGTTGTCAACAAAGTCCTCAAAACCATGATACAACGTACCTTCAACAAACATAAGACCAACTGGCATCATATGTTGTTTTCAGCATTATGGGATTATCGCATGACATTCAAAACTTCCACCAGTTTTACACTGTTTCATCTCATCCATGTGATTGAAGCCACCCTCCTCATCGAGTGATAAATTCCCACATTGTGCACCACCATCGAGCTATTACCTAAAAATTCTCCAATGGAGCAGCACTTGCTAACCTTAGAGTCAATGGATGAAGATCGTCAGTCTTCATTACAAAACAACGAGGAAGCTAAAAAATGGTCCAAATCCACCTTTGATCGCCATGTCAACCTTTGCTCATTTAACGAAGGATATTTTGTCCTAGCCTATGATATCACTCACAATACTCTCGGTCATGGGAAATTCGAGTCATTATGGCATGGACCCTACATTGTCCAACAATGACTCACTAAAGGTGCATACATCCTAGCCTCTCCAGAAAGATATCCTCTCAAAGAACTCGTGAACAGGTTGTACTTAAATAAGTTTTACACCTGAGCAGTCATCCTACACTAGGCTTTTTCTTTGTACAAATTTGTAGAGTTTTTAGTCTTATTTTTTCACCTTCATGCCTCATGTCTGATCTACCATCCATGTTATTGATAGATTCATTCTCGATCAACCTACAACATCAGTTACGCTGACGGTGCTAGCTGTTGGACACAGAATCTCACTTTGACCGTTTGGGCCCTCTATACCCCCTCACATGAACTGCTCCACTCTATCTACATATTTTTGGGCTCAACCACTAACAACCAAGCAGAATACACAACCATTATTGGTCTCCTCATCGAGGAAAGTCACTGCCACATCCATCACCTTAGAGTCTTATTAGATTCCCAACTTATCGTCTTGTAGCTCATCAATGTATATCGTGTCTGCGATCCTTGCCTCTTTCACAAATACCTGCATGTTAGACTCTTCTCTCGAAACTTTGATTCAATTACCTTTACACATATTCCACAACAATTTAATCAAATAGCAGATAATATGGCTAACCTAATGTTAGATTGGCATTTATCACATCAAGACATCATTACATATACATAATCATCAAACATCGGTCACAGCATATAGATTAGACATCATAAACCATCACAAATATCAACACATGTAAACATCACAAAGATCCAAAATATGAGATCCATATATATATATATATATATCAGTCAAAATACCATAAAATGTTTACAAAAGTACAACATATACATCGCCCATAGACAAGTGAGTCCCCTCACCCCTGTAGGTACAAAATGGGTACCCCCTACCCTATACAAAATGGGTGTCAACTACCCTGTACAAAATGGGCTCGCAAGCCTATATAAATACAAAAAAAAAAAACCGACACTCATGGTCCCCCCCAGACTCTTTGTTTCTCGATCCGTCTTCAGCCATGAGATCGGGGTCCCGCCATCTACCCAGTCACATTCCCTAGGTCACCATATGCCCTCGGCCCCAGGGGAAAATGTTTCTCACATCACGTTCAAGTACGCATGCTCATGTTCAAAATTATCAAATAACTGTTATATGTTCTTTATCATCAGATATTTTTCACGTCGGATATTCAGTTTTAATGTGTACAAGTACTTGGCCATCACAACTAGCGCAGCCCCTTCAAGTATATGTTCAACACTAGAACATAATCATTCCCTCTGAATATCAATTGCATATCCCAATCACACCCTCTGACATTCACCTTTAGGGTCCCTACATTCGACTCTGCAATAGTGTCACCTATCCTGGATTTTGGTACTATTACCCGGTAGCACTCTCCCCCACATGAGTTGTCCCATTCATAGTTCTTGTTGGTACTTTGACACTCATGCTTCTTTCACACTCTAGGGATGGGAGTCTCGATAGTCTTACACATTTATGAGAATAATCCACATACTCCTTCTCATCATTTTTCTAGCTTTCCCAATGGACTCCCATGTTATCTCATCTCGGTTCTATTTGACCGCACCTCCACAATATCACTAACCCTCCATTTCATCCATAATCAGTTTTCCCATATGCATATTACCCTCCATTCATTTACCTCATACAAAAACCCACCCATGGGAACGCCACCCTCCACAAGTTCTCCACGCCACTTGCGACCTCACAAGACAAGCCATCTCTCACTGGGGCACCCGTTTTTGTATCTGTACACTCATCCCAAATTATTCTTTTTTTATTTGGTAATTGTAAAAATCCTTTGCTTCTAGCGTTTACTTAGCCTTTTTTCATCACCCTTGATGACATTCTTTTTATGGAAATGCAACTGATGTCTCCCTTGGTTGGGGCATCCCCTCTCCTTTACTCATTCTGACACCGTTCATAAACCCTGAGTATCCCACAGTAAATGTACCCCTGATCTCTGAGTTTTTCTACTTTGTCACACCTCTAGCACAATTTAACCCCATGTCTAGTCATCCCCCTGACACTATATCTAGTTTTATGGTTGTTTCCAATCATTCTTTCAACATACCCCCAACCAGAGGAATTCTTGAGTCTCACCACATTGTGACTTCGTACATGTTCCCTATCAGTTCATGGTCTTAATATCTCTGTGGATTTCATGAAGCCCTTTGCTTCTTCGAGTTTCATCTCCCTTTCTGTCGACATCAGCACAGTTTCCAGAAGGGAGACAGTATCTTGAATCTCATTACCCTTACAATGAGGAGTCTCGGATGACACAAAGAGAACCATACTTTCTCTCTAATTCTTTTGACCCCCATAACATTCAAATTCATAAAAATATCATGTTACGGTGGGTCTTACTATGTGACTATTGCAGTTGTTTTATACCAGTCAACGACCTCTGAATTTGTTAGGCCATCAATGCCTATTAGTCATCGACACTTCTGACACGAGTCCTTTCCTCTTTTCAGAGTATGTTCACTATCAAAATTGTCCTCTGTTGTTATCAAACCTCCTCAGAAGGCGCTGCAGTTATCTACATCAGCGTACAAATTCAATCATTGTCTTACATTTTGAGTTACATGACATGAGCATGGGGCATGCCCGCCTCGTTTGTATACATATTTTATTTTTTCTTCCTATCGAAAGGTTTGGGTCCCATAGTTTCCCCTCTCCCTCTGATGGATCGCTCTTGTAGTTCCTATCAGCACTCTTCCTTACAATGGCACTCTCAGTAGAAGAAACATTGATCTATTTCAGCTATACGTATGCTCCTAACCTCACACATCAGGGGGCATTTGTTATCACTAAAATTTCATCTGAAACAATGCATGCAAATGGTTACAGAAATAAAGCAATTCCAAACAACTATTAGTTCACCTGTAGCATCAAAATGCATTTCCAAGAGGCAAAAAATATACAATTGGGAAAAAAATGACATGCTCTAACTCACTAAAGGAAGCGTGTGCATAGTGTGTGGGCCAAAGAAGCATGTAGAGAGCAGAATGCACCATATGCACGACTGTGTATGAGAAAATATGCACACTCCTGTGAAAGACACATTTATGGTTCTTGTTAGCCCCTCAACCACTTATGGACCATCTCCCAACTTGATTTGACCTCCATATCTGAGCTAAATCTGAATGGGGGGATATTCAAGGACCAAAGGGTGCCCTAATGGGCCCCTTGTTCACACCAAGAACCAGTTGAATATTGCCTTGAAGAAATGCTATAAATGGAGGCCATGGGTGCACTAAGAAATTAAGATTTTCATAGTATTGTTATGTTGCCTCAATCCTCCCTTGAGAATCCTCTTTTCTCCTTGGACAATTCTAGCAACATTCCAATAGTCCATTCCACTCACCTCTTGAGGGAATAGGCATTGATTTCTTCATCATTTTCTTTCTTTTCTACCATTGTAAGAAGATATCTCCATTAGGGAACTCAAGATCCCTCCCAAGGAGGAAGAGGGGACTCATAAGTCCTCATTTCTCTACGATGTTTTACCAACTAATATAGTTATCCATTGGTGGCATAATCTCGGTCATTGGTTTATTGTTTATGGTTCTAAAAGTTTTTTATGCATTCTAGTTTTATTTCCTTAGTTTTTTTAGTTTATTTAGTTGTTTATTTCATGTGTTTGGGTTTTTTAACCCATGCACTAACCTATATCTTGTCTAGGAGACCCAACTAGGCATGCAAGTGCCCTTGTTTTGCTCACCCAGGTGACGAAATGAGCACAACAACATATACCAAAATATGTACCATATCATGTGTATCAACCATGTACATCAATCATGTACCATAACTTGTACCATACCAAGAATCAATCATGTACTATACCAGTACATATATCACGTACATCAAATATGTATCAAACCTGTACCATGTCATGCATAAACCATATACCATATCACTCATGATATGTCTCAATGATTCCATACACCATCTACCATAAGATATCGTCAATCAAGTGCCTCAAGCATGTGATAAAATCACCATGACATATACCATACCAAATACCAATATATCCAAGATATGTCTCTAATCAATGTACCATAATATCACCAAGGTGTACCTCAAGGATATGCCCAAATATCCAAACCATGTGCCACAATGTACCTCAAATACTTATCGTACCATAAGCCATAAGGTATGCCTCAAGTATATCCCAATATCATAAAGATATGCCTCTAACAATGAACCATAAAAACCATACACAATGTACCAAGGATATGTATAAAGTTGTTATACAAAGATTTGCCAAGGATATGTATCAAGCTGTTATGTAATCTTGCAGAGAGGTCCATGTTCCATTCCCCCATGCAAACTTATTTTCCCTAATTGATAAATCCAGAGAAAATAAATAAATATTTTTCCACTTGTATGCACCTTGAAAGATATACAAAAAGCATATACGCTGGTTGCTCCACTACAACCCGTGTACATTGGGATTTGCACCAGAAAGTCAAAATTAAATGTTGGGTTTCCATGTCACGACAGGAGATCTCTGATCTTTGGCCTTCCATATACTGGAAATGTTCCGAATTGACCCTTCAGTTTCATTTTTAAGGCTATAAAGAATCCAATTACGAGCTATGGAAAAGAAGAGAGAATTCAACTTTGAGAGCAAAGTTACTCTGGAGAAATTATTACTTCATTATTGAGTCTGCATCCCTTTGTCCTTTAAGTCTGAACATAGTATTCATCCCCCAAGCTCTTCCCTTATTGATGAAGAACCTTTTTGTCTCCCTTATATGATCTTGCCTTTGGTGGAGGATTGAAGTGGTGGAGGCCCAGTTGGAAGGAACTTGGTTTCTTGGTTACGAACCGTGCCGACACGAAAGTCTGTAATGTTTCACTTCTATTGATCACTTATTAATATAAATACTCCTTTCCCATCCAATTGATAACTTGAAGATATATGTATTATGATCCATGGGCATGTTTGTTTTGTATATTGATGGATTATGCTATCTAATGTGCTAACCTGTTATATCATTACTATATGCTTTCTTTACTTGTTTGTTGAGAACTTGTTGTAGGTATAAAGCTTTAGGTCAACGTGCTCAACGGTGGACATCATCAAATGTCTGGATGAGGTAAACCTCTTTCTTACTTCTCCTGCACATTAGTTTATATAGCATATTATGTAATTGAGTCAATTTCTACATTCATACATGTCTATTGTGGTTCACCCTAGCCATAGAGAGAGTTTCCTCATAATGGAATTGGCAATTGTACTAGGGATGAATATTCTTTCTTAGGGTTTGAAGTAATTTTCTCCTTAGATTTCTCTTGTTTCTATTGTGATTCTTGTCGTATCATTGCTTGACAGCTCCTGTTCACTTTGGGTCTAATTTTTTAGCCTTTTTCCCTTTCTTGGCCTTGTTTCAAAGCATATACATGCCTTTTTTCTTGATAGTCGCATAAACACACAAGCTGTCTCACTGCAAGCTATGTATATATGCTATGTTTTCTCAAATAGTCACGTACACCTTTTCTCCTTGCTTGTTTGCTTGGTGTGGTGTTTTATGGGTGGGATTTGATGCTTGTTGAGCCTTCTTAGGTATCTATAGTGCCTGTTGAGTACTTGTGGGATGACAGGAAACCCTCTTTTGGTTGAATTTTTGGGCGAAGTTTTTGTCTTCATCTTTTCATTTTTATTGTCCTTGTACATTGGGTTGGATGTTTCATTACTTGATATCCTAATTGAGTTATGTCTCTTTTATACACAGTAGAGCTATATATCAAGTTACTTTTCAATCCATGCATTTTCAATTTTGATATATTGAAAATACAAAAAGAAAAATTAGGCATTTTTCATTGTTTGGCATCTTTTGTCTTTTGAGTTTTTATCATTGGCTTAGTGAATACAATGAAAGATTGCATTTTTTACTTCTGAATTGCAGAGTTGAATTTGAAAATTGCATTGCTTTTAGGAGCATATCATACATTAAAAGTTCAAGTTAGACTTTGCATTATTTTCATATTTAATTTCTTGCAGACTCATAACACCATGAGTTTCATCACCATACCTCTTTGAGTAATCACGACCATAAAATCAATGCTATAATTTAAAATTTATTAGTAACGATTTTATTTTCTAGGGTGCATAAAATAGCCTAGGATTTAGTGCCTTGGAATAGGATTTTGTGAGTAAACTTCTCCAAGGAAATTAAATCAACATATGTGTCTAAGAAAAGGAGTTGAGAAGTCCATTGTATAATTGATAAGATCAGGAGGCTCCACTCACACTGGATTTAATCATGAGCTCGTGCGAAGTTTGTTGAAGGGATATCCCTCGGATACTTGCCTAGCTTCAAAGATAATTCTGTGGATTTTTTTGTATTTGAGGATCTTGCTAGTGCCCATACCTCCGTGAGAGGTGGTGCTTTCAATGTTTCAGGATTTTCTACCCTTCCCATACGGTGATCCAGACTTATGACTTCTTGCCTATGCATTGATTATACAGTGGTCTATTAGTTTCTTGACTTAGGTATCTCGTAGGTTATTTGCAGGGGTTATTATTCTTGTACCCTGGGTCAGATAGGGGTCGAACAACACACAACCTTTATGGAGGATTACCTCTCTAGGGTGATCTGATCGACTGGTTGTTAAGCCCATGATGGCCCCTATAACTAATTATGTTACCTCCGATATTTAGTAGGTAGTCGCAGGTCCCTCTTGGATAAGACATACCTTCTTTAAGGAGGGAGGCCACTCAACCACTTTATCCCATTTGCATGCATATTGGCCATTTGACTTTTGGTGTGATATTTGCATACTAGTTGGCCTTAAGAGTCTTTATTGAGTCCTCATTATGGATAGTGGAGTCCCTTTGGTTCCCTCATTTACTGTTGCTTACCCCATGATGCCCACTCAGTTCATGGGGATGAATCCTCCTGTTTCTTATAATGGTATGCAAAAATTCGGTACTCAGTCCACACCTTGGGTCTCTAGTCATTCTCCCATTGATATGCATTCCCCTTTTCAATCCTCTCCTTGATCCACTTATATGAATCCTAGCATAAGATCTAGGGGCACCATGGCCCTAATGCTTGCGTCTTCATTTGATATGAACCATGTCCCTCAACCCGCTTTCACGACGAGAGGTTGGAACTTCCCCTCTTACGGATCCAATCCTAGTTATTCTCTTTCAGGAGATAATACTCAAATGGGTGCTTATTCTACCTACTACGCTCTGTCCATGTATCCTCCACCCTCCACGTCAGTTCCTTTGAACACTTTTTCTATGGCGAGTCCTCATGTATCCCCAGGTGTTTCATATGGGGAGAATCAGTTTTACATTTCAGGCTACCCGCTTCATGGGTCCACTTCAGAAGGGGACAACATATATCCTCACCCGAATAATCCTTATCATACTTCGGTATTTTCACAGACTTTGGTGATGATGCACGTTCAAACTTCTCTGAATCAATTAAATAGAGGATACTACCTTCCCGAACAAGGACAGGGGATAAACCAAGATCCTTCATGGCTTGCAATGTTTCAAAGTCAATCTTTCCCTGGACCTTAGCATAAAATGTTGCAATCCACCACTAGTCTGGTCACTTTCAATCATACTGGAGCTCCATCACCAACCTCTACCAATCATGTTGGAGATGGGTCGACAACTTCTACAAGTTATGTTGACAACCCATACCCAACCACTGCTAGTCATGCTAGGGGCACCACTTTAGTTTCCAGAAGGTATATCAATGCCACGTCTATGACCTTTGAGCACCATGTAGGAGATGACTCCCCCACCTTTTCCTGTCATGTTGATAGTGTGCCACCGGCCATATTGAACGACATTGGGGGCATTGAGAAGCCCATACACCTCAGATGTAAGCCTAAATTCCTTGGTAGGACTTGTGAAGGAATTCATCTTACTGATTTATGTCCAGCCATGGCTAGGATACCAGAAGCATGGGGCTCACCTAAGGACCCTTCATATTCTAAGGTGTATGTGGTTTCCCCACACCTTGTTCCTCAAATTGACACGAAAGTAACATCATTGCATTCCTCTCTTGATCACACCCCCATTCCTAAGGGTGGCGTATCCCTTATCCCTGCTACCCTGTATCCTCTTCAAGCTAGAATTGAAGAAGTGGTTGTACCAGTGCAATCTCTAGTCAATCCTACTCTCCCTGTGGAGAGTGATGCATCCTTCGATCATGTCATCATCATTCCGGATCCTACACCTTCTAGGTAAGAGAGAGTATTTCTTTCACCAGGTTCTCTCCCTAATATTTTTGAGGAGATCACTTTTGACTGGGATAGTCCCATGGGGTATACAATACCCCCACCTATGTATTTTCCATTAAGAGACATTATCTAATCCATCACAAAAACTATATCCTCAGTTAGCACTTTATCCTCCTCGACTTGGAGAGCTTTGGGTTTACCCAAGCTTATGTCGGCTATTCGTAAGATACTGACATTCTGCAAAAGGCCGGTATGGGAGCCTTGGCCTCCCCCCTTACATGTTGATTAGAATAATGTCCACAAGTTTAATTTAAGCTCTTTTCCATCTCATATTTAAAAAGAGAAAATATTGCCAAGTGATTTGTCCCTTTCACATTCGTTAAATTAGATTTGAAAGATCACGAGTCTCCGTTCATCTCTTTTCTGACTTGTTACCAAAAATAGAAAAGATCGTCGAGTGAACTTGTCATTTTCACACTCGTAAATTGGATTTGAAAAGACGTCTATTTGGAACAAGTTTATCCCTTTTTCACACCAAGTAAACTAAAATACATAAAAAGGGACATTTTTTGGCATTAAGTTGTGATCGCATCTCATGCCCCTACTTGTAGTATTGAGCCTATAGCTGGTTCTCACTTTGCGTTATAAACCATTTTCCTCAGCAGTTTTTCATCCTCAACCAAGAAGAGCCTTCTTTATATCCTTCGCAATTTGACACCCTATACCTAGGAGGGAACATTCCCCGAGTTTCCATCTCCCACATGCACTTCCTTGCATTGAGCATAGGTATGTTCCACTGTTGGAACTATTTTTTCTTACTTGTTACACTCGTTTCCTCCTCTATATCATAGCATTTATTTGTTATAAAAAAACAAAAAAATATGGGAAGAAAGGGAGTATTATCTTATATCGACAACAGTCATGTCGCCTTTGAACAAAGCACAAAGTTATTTGAGTCCATTCATCATAATTTTGGGTTTAGCATGGCCTTCATAAGATGAGATCGTTACAGAGTCTTCTCTACAGACTGGTTACTCATCCAGTCCCTACAAAGAACTTCATTGATTCCTCCTACATCTCATGATTTTATCATTGGGTATATGCTACCAGAGTCCACCATATGTCTCATGCTCTTGTTCAAAGGAAGTCTATCAACCTGTGTTGACCACTCCTCAGAACTCTTGACTTTGCATGTTGGCCATACCCATAGTTTGTCTCATAATCACATGATACTTTAGTCCTATCATGAACCCTGGCTCTAATTCCATCATTGGCAGGTAACCTTGAACCCGACAGTCGACATTTCATCATTGGTCACTGACTGGGTGGTTTCCCTTATGTTTGACGGTAAGAAATATATTCACACATTTGGATTCATGCAGTTTCTTGGATGCCATTATCCTTATTGGTGGTCTCCTCGCCTTTGTCATCAAATTTTCATCATTGTATTCTATTCATAGGGTCTTTTTCATGTACCTCTTGCACTTGGGACACATGAAATATGCACAGGGTCATTGGTTCATGAACTTGTTCTTCGTCCAATTTCCACCAAATCATGAAGATCCTTCTTTGTACCTTGTGATGACTGATGAGAGATGCCTTAATTCTCTCCTTTCAGTGGGTCTCTTTCCATCAACATCATCCCATTATCTGGAAATGGGACCTAGAGTCTTATGAGTACCTTGAGGCTTGCAGTCATTAGTGGCAGGCTCTCTCACCATCGTCAGTTAGGAAAACATCAATGTCTCCTGATCGATGGATTCTTCAGGTGTTCGACACCAACTCCTCTATTCACACTTGTAAGAATGTAATTGGTGCCTTGATACCTACTTTCATTATCGGTAGGATGTCTCGAATTTGTTAACGGTATACATCATTGATTGGTAATCAAACGATGTCTCATTGTGTTTGACCTTAACTCCTTTATTCACATAATGTAGACTTGCACCTTTGGCGGATTGTGTAGAAGACTTGAAGACATCACTATGTAGCCACAACTTTCTTGAGTTGTTGCTTCCTTTTCATTGGACCAGTACCTATATGAATTCAGTGATCATGGGAGATCAGATTGTACTGCATGGTATATAGATATCTTTAGATTGGTTTTGAGACTGTTTCTACTGGGCTTTGTTCATGACTATGAAAACTTTTTGGCATGTAACCACATTTGTATTTCCCTATTCATGGCCACAGACACTTGTTTGGTATATTTTTCACATGGATCTGCAATGTATTTTGGTAGCCATGTATGCAAAGTCAGTACAGAATGTAATGAGCAATTGAGTTCATCTAGATGGTTCTCTACCACTCCACTTCTAGGTTACTTATAATGTATTTCGGCCATCGCAGATTCTCCTCTGACCTCACACATTAGGGGGCATCTGTTATAGAAATATTTGCCTCACCCTATGCAATATTGCAGAGAGGGCCTTGCTCCATTCCCCCATGTAGACTTACTTTCCCTGATTGAAAAATCCAGAGACAAAACTAAATATTTTTCCCACTTGTATGCACCTTGAAATCTATACAACAAACGTATACACTGGCTACTCCACTACAGCCTGGGTACATAGGGATTTGGTCCAGAAAATAAAAATTAAATGTCAGGTTTCCATGTCATGACAGGAGATATTTGATCTTTGGCCTTCCATATAGTGGAAACATTCCGACTTGTCCCTTCAATTGCATTTTGAAGGCTATAAAGAAGTCAATTCTAAGCTATGGAAAAGAAGAGAGAATTCAACTTTGAGAGAAAAGTTACTCTCGAGAAATTATTACTTCATTACTGAGTGTGCATCCCTTTGTCCTTTAAGTCTGAACATAGTGTTCATCCCCCAAGTCTTCCCTTATTGATGGAGAACCTTTTTGTCTCCCTTATATGAGCTTACATTTGGTGGAGGATTGAAGTGGTTGAGGCCTAGTTGGAAGGAACTTGGTTTCTTGGTTCCAAACTGTGATGACACAGAAGTCTGTAATGTTTCACTTATGTTGATAATTTATTAATAGAAATACTCCTTTCCCATCTAGTTGATATCTCGCAGATATATGTATTATGATCCATGGTCATGTTTTTTTTGTATATTGATGGATTATGCTATCTAATGTGCTAACTTGTTATATCATTACTATATGATTTCTTTGCTTGTTTTTTGAGAACTTGTTGCAAGTATAAATCTTTGGGTCAAAGTGCTCAACGGTGGACATAATCAAACATCTGGATGAGGTAAGCCTCTTTCTTACTTCTCTTTCACATTAGTGTATATAGCATATGATGGAATTGAGTCGATTTCTACAGTCATACCTGTCTGTTGTGGTTCACCCTAGCCATAGAGACATTTTCCTTGTAACACAAGCATGTATCAATATCACCTCAACCAAGTGCCTCCAAGACATGCCTTAAGCATGTTCCATACCATCCATGATACAAGCCTAAAACAAAAATATAAAAGACATGTGTTTACTCATGAACAAGAATCGAAGCATATAATCTAATATAAAAAAAAACAATCTGGTGCATATCATCTTCAACAAATAAGAGATGTCATCTTCTTCAAACCCTTTTCCACAGAAATGTGACCTGTACACTGTCAACCCACAGATGTTTGCACTTTTCTCCACTATAACCCATGGATGTCCACTCCTTGCTCCACTGCGACCCAAAGATAACCTCATAAATATAGTTTGCAAAATTATTCTTCATTTCCCTTCTCTACCTCAGAATTCACTACCTAATAATTCACTAAATCAGATATGATATGAAAAGATAAACCAAAAGATCACTTGAAATACAAATAATCATTAAACTTGTGTGTGTAAGAATGAAAGGCTGCTTGAAGTGTATTTATACTTGTCCATGTGAATTATTTTCTTAACATTATGGATGACCTGTACTTTCTTTTTATAACTATTTTACCCTTTAATTAATGAGTTGTAACTTCTTGTTACCATTGTTTAGTGGTTTCTTGACCATTTGTCGGGGCTTCCAACTTCATGACCTCATAACTCGTCAACCGTGAGGAACCATGTGGTGTACCACCTATTGTTGGAAACAAAATGACGAGGACTATCCATCTATGAGGGTTTTGTATACACTTGAAATATTCTTCAACCTCATTTTATTTAATCAAATTCGGGCCTCATGACCACACCTCTGGGTTTCTTGTAGACTTCTTCAAATAATCTTCCCGTGAGGGCCATGCTTAAAGCTACACCATAAGGGACCTCTTTGGAGACTTGTCCAAATACACCCATCAGATATTTTGACATCAATGACCACCTCTTATGTTGACATCAATGAAAATCAATTGTCCAACAACATCAATTATAACCAACTATCCAACACTTTTTCCCAAGAATTCAAAGATTCTTGGTTAACCACTCAGAGTAATCTTTTGTCTTGGAATTGCAAAATTATATCCATATCTTTGATTTTATTGGACTAATATTATTGTTGCATAAATCCATAAATGAAAAATATGTGACAACATGACTCATCATTCTGATGGCTCAAGGTTTCTTGGACGAGTTGCAACACATGCAAAGTTGCATCAATGGGAATTTCAACAACAAGAGCTATAGCAGTGGGAACGAAAATAGATCTTATGGCGATATCATTCTACACAATAACTTGTCTAGAACATAGTATTTTCATATTAACTCAAAGTTAAATGCAATATATGTTATTTCTCTAATATTTATCCATAATTCATATGAAATACTAAGGAAATGCAATGGAAAACACCTTGGTTCTAAATCCTGCATATAAACATTAAAATGGATTAATAAGTAGAAAATATGAGGTTATGGGTAAGAAAGAAGGGATTAAAAATAGGGAAAGAGGGTGTAAAAAGCATGAAAATTTCATGGTCCAACAAGGGGTTCCATTCTTTGGCATTGTATTTGTTCCATAGTTGCGTAGAGCATCTAGGAGTAGTTTTTTGAGAGAATAATAAAGTAGGAAAATATTATGTGGAAGCCATACAAACCATAGTGTCAAAGGAAACTCCAAATTGAGTGCCTCTTTCTTTGTATTTGGATTTCCATAACTAAATAAAAGAGAGTATTTTCACATTTCAATTATTTCATAAATTCAATCAAAGATAAAAATTAATTAATCTAGGATCTAAGGAAAATTAGTTTTCATAGTCTAATATTTTTTGAATATTATAAGATCTGTTGTGATGAATTATTGCATGGAATATCCATGGCAATTTACAGATCAAGAAAACTCTAAAATAGCCTAAAATTAGAGAGAGAACTAACTCCACACCTTGAGAAATAGATAGAAGAATGAAACTTAAGCCTCTTCAAGGGTGCAACCTCATTTTACAATACAACAAATGTACAAGACGAGATGATTTTAAGACTAGGTCTTCTTGGTATATATATATATATATATATATAGGAGACAAAGGTTACAATTATAATTAAAGGGTGTAGCCGACAACACTAATATAAAAATAGAAATGTAATAACTCAATATCTAGGGATTAACATTGGGATTTCTCTAGCTATTAACATATTTTAAGTGAGTTTGAAAAATCAATGTTTGGAAAGGTCCTAATGGATTTTGCGTGAGTTCAAATTTTTGTTTTTTGAAAAGACCTTGACTATTCATGGTTAGTTTGAAAAATCCATGTTTGAAAATATTTCGAAGGCTTTTGGGTGGGTTCTGTTAGCACCGTCATTTTTCTTTCCAAATTAGAGTCGGTTTTAAAGTCACGTTGTGACTGTTATAACCCTACATTGCACCACACATGCTTACCTGGCATCAGGCCAACTCATATCCCTTCATTGTCAAAATATATGCTGAACAACTCTTTGAAAATCCTCTTGTGTCAAGGCCCACGCACCCTAACCCATTACTGCACGCGTGTGCATGCTGGCTGGCTCACTACAGCCCGCGTGTACCTAACAAAGCACGAAAAGAGGAAAGTTGCCGATGGAACAAAAAGCTATGGGTTAGTTAACTGAAACTCCTATCCATGCATGGCCGAGGGTTTGTCCAAAACCCTAGCTCCTTCTAGCCTATAAAAGAAGGGGTAGGGGTACCATTTGGAGGAGGAAAAAATATAGCGAAGAAACTCTGCCCATTTATGTAATCCATTGTACCAACCCTTTAGCCTTTCCTCATGCCAAAGGAGATTTAACGCAAAGTAGTTGGAGGATAGAAGAAGAGGAGCCCAGGATCAGGTTCAAGGAGCAAGCGGCCAGTCTCATCTTTGATTGTAAGTTGATTCATTTTCATCAATAAAAAGAATACTTTTCCCATCCCAATACATAAGTTGTTTATAATTTGATGAATTTATGTTTGATTTCTAACCCTTGAGTAGAGAAGTAGCATGCATGCATAGTTGTCATTTGTCTTGATTGCAAGTCATCTGTGGAAGGAGCAGCGCAAGCAAGTGATCAAGGCGCAACAAAGGATCTACATCGAACGCCGGTAAAAAGGTTAGTGGTTCTCTTCATGCATTTACCGTGAAAGAGGAGTTTTAATCTTGGGTTGTAGGTTAAAAAGTAATTTCTTTTCGGTCAAAATCTGCATGCAAGTCTGACCCTCATTTGCTAGTCCGTAGGGTATTTTTCCCAACAACAGAGTTGGCGACCGTACTGGGGAAGATACTCTTTAGGGTTTCCGGATTTAGTTGAGTTTTTGGGTAGTTTAAAAGATTAGATTTTATGTTTTTCTTGGTCTGTCTATTTTCTATTAGGTCTGAGCTAGCAGGGAGCCTGGTTCTTTATACCAGTTTTCCCTGACTGTTACTTGACGGTAGTTGTCGGGACACATAGAGGTACACGCGGCCTGAATAAGGCCTGCACGCGTGTGCCCGCGCCATATCCTCTTACAGCCCGCGTGTGAACGCTAGCTGTAGGGATAACAGTAGCGTGTAGGAGTTTAGAGAACTTTAGAGGTAGTCCACCTCTTCCCTGTCACAATTATACATTCTTAGGGGGTTTTCTAGAATCCTATCTGGGTCTTGCTGGTTCACAGTCCTGTCTCAGATTTTTTTTTTCGCCTTATTATTCCTTGCATTATTTTTTCTTTTCTGTTAGAAAAAGCATACAAGCCTTCAAGGGACCCTGGTTGTCAATACCAGAGGCCTCTTCCTGGTCTGGACTGCCTAGTTTTTATCTTTGTCTTAGAAGTTATACATACACGTGGCATGTACAAGGTCAGCCCATGTGTACACGCGGCATGTACAATTTCAGCCCACGTGTACACGCGTCCTGTTTTAGCTCAGAACGCGTTCGCACGCGTGTTGTTTTAGTGACAGTAGCGTGCTTGACAGGCTACTTTTTGTTCAGGGTGGGGAAGTCATCCCCTCCTTCAATGAGAAGTATTCCTCTCAGGTGTTTGAGTCTAGGGTTGAATAATCAGTAGGTTAGGTCATCTTACCCTTAGCCTGTTTTTTCTCAGTTGATAATTAAACAGAAAATAAAATAAATAAAATATTTTTCTTTATGGTTTTTAGGCAAGCGTAAGAGTCTTTGTTTTCTTTATTGCCATTGTGTGCCTTTACTCTGATTATTTGCGATCTTCACTTTAAGCCAGAATTTTTCTTTCTTGGTTTTGTGCTTGTCGGTATTTTCCCTTTGTTGCTTTATTAGCACTTAAATAAATAAATAAAAAACTCTTTTCATTTTCTTCTTTGTTTAAAGAGTGTGTTTCTGCATCATTATCTAGGGAGAATTATTTTGGTTCATAAGTTTTTGCAGTGCATTTAGAGCATAAGGATCTCGTAGTCGAGCGAAATTCCTTTATGTTTGCTGCATAAAATCTTAGAAAAATTGAAAAGAAAAAGAAATCTTTCTTTGTGAAAAGTTGCTGAAAATTTTGCATTAAGTAAAAGTCTTTTGCTTTCAGCTTTTTTCATTCATTTTTTCTTTCTTCTTTATACACCATCAGTTTCACCTCCATACCCTTTGACGTAAGAAAAATCCTTAAAAGAAACGATAATTTAAAATCTATTAGACTTTTTGTTTGTAGGGTTCACAAACTAGTTCAGGACTAGGGCCTTGGATTAGGTTGGAGAGGAAACTCTCCAAGGCCATTCAAAACCAAACATTAGAGTCTGTGATAGGGAGTGTAGAAGTCCAGTTTCATGGAAGTTATCTGGGACCCCCCTCTAACACAAGGGATAAACACGAGGTCACGTGTGGAAAGGTAGTGGAGATAACCCTCCAAAGCCGGACCAATCGTAGTGGAGAACACATATAGAGGGCTTGTTTTGGGATTTCGTCGTTTGCATTTTCCACGGGGCTTCGTGAGTCTCGAATCCGTTCAAGGTCCTCAGTTGTCTTCCCGACCATTTTCTCTTGATACCCTTGACAAGTTTCTGGCTTGATACCCTGCTCATTGTGGTCTACCCGACTTTTGATTGTACCCGCTCGGTGACTGTTCGCGTGCTGGCAACCTAGTTGCCAATCTTTTTTAGGGACATACATTGGTGACTGCGGGGGTATACCGCGGTACCTAGGACAGACATCGGGCCACACTTTGCAGATTATACCTGGAGGGTGCTTCCGTGTTCGAGTTGCAGTTGCACTGGTAAGTTGCTCTAGTGTTGGTTGTTGTAACTGTTCTTCCAACTAGTTTAGTGATTGCTTGTCTTATATCTTAGGGGATTCTTTTAGTGTTTGTTACTTTTTGAACATGTAGAATACCTTAGCATGTCATGGATCTTCTCACACAGTGGAGGATCCTGAGCTCCGCCGGTCACGAAGGCTTCTGGGCCTGTTGCCGGTTATACTGGAGCCACCCCCGCCACCATTGAGCCAGAAGCTAGACCAACAAGGGTCTTTCGAAGCGACCGGGTTACAAACCTTTGTTCCTGAACAACTCCCGGAGGAGTCAACCGCCAATATTGGCTCGGTTGAAACCCCAACCACTGATACCTGGCCATTGGTTATTGTACCAATCCAATTTTACGAAAGCCTGTCAGTGCCTCACACAGCTATGGAAACAAATGTTGTTACTTCTTCTGGGAATTCTTCCATTCCCACCATAGTTTCTACCACAGGAGAAGCATCTCCTAACTTACCATCGTCAGTTCGAGCCACCATGGTCTCGGCCACAACTACGTTGCACAGTGGACCGATCTCGTCTATGGCGGCATCCACAACTCCCTTCACACCTAGTGCGACAGGCCCTCCGTTCTCATACGGTATGCCTAGTTTGGGTACAAGTCCTGCACTCACTTACTCCACTTTACAAACTTTGGGTCTGGGGGCAGGGAGCTCTAATGCTCCTCTGCAAGGTCAACTTGGGGGCACTCTTATCCCTTTTAATGTGTTTCCTTATGCTGGAGGTCATATCCCTCCTTCGTCCCCTTCGCTTGGTGGTATGCATCAGTAGTCCACCGGGAAGCCTGCACACACTAGTTTATTTGGAGCTAGGAGTCAAGGAACACCTGTGCATAGTATGACGGTAGGTTCGTCACCGTTTGTTTGGAATGAGACGTTTGGTAACAACACTTTCTCATCCTCCGCTTTCCCATCTGGGGGCAATCCCATTTTTGGACAGTCTACTCCGACGCAGGGTATTATTCCTGCGTTGGGGGCACATATAGCAGGACCTTGGAACTCAGGACAAGGATCCATTCCCTCCTCTGGAATGTCATTCTGGGGTAATTCCTTCCACAGTCAATGGAACCCTGGACAGACTACTATGCCTCTCCCATCAGGACTGACAAGGGGTAATCCTTCCCAAAGTCCTTCAAACACGATGCATGCCCAACACCCTATGTCCTTTATGGGAAATCAACCGATGATGTCTCCGCAGATGCAAAATCATTATGCTGGTTAGGGCCATGGTTTCTACCAGAATCTGGGCCAGCAGCCAAACTTTTCATGGCAACCTGGTGCTAGTCAAACTCCAGGACCCTTTTTCCCAGGTTATCAGCAGCAACCCAAACTACCATTCCTAGAAACTTTACACTTGCCATATTTGACAATATTGTTAAATGATCCTATTTGTCACGATCCACATTGGCCTCCTATGCCAACGAAGTTGCCTTCGGACATTCCAAAGTTCGAGGCCAAGCCTAATGAAGATCTAGGTGATCATGTGACTACCTTCCATCTTTGGTGTTCATCTAACTCATTGAAAGATGACTCCATACAGTTGCAATTGTTTCAACGTACTCTTATCGTGAGTGCCGTGAAATGGTACATCGAGCTCGACTGCTCAAGATACTCTTCTTTTGGCGAACTGGCGATGGCCTTCCCTAACCATTTCCAGTTACCTGTGAGATACGATGTTGGAACAGAGCTGCTTGCCAATTTCGAACAGACAACAGTGGACCATAGCTCTAATCAGATCCAAGAGTGGAGACACCGGAAGAGTGTCATCAAAGTACCAGTCCCACCATCATTCCTGCTTGAGTGGTTCTTTAAGTCTCTGGTCCCACAATTATCCAAAGATGTTGCGAATTCTGGAGTTTTCTCCAAAGAAGATGCCATCATGAGGGCTCAACCGTTTGAGCTCATCTATTCTCAGTCTGGTTTATTATACAACATCCTGCCAGATGCACCATGATTGATTCTGGATAAAACTAGACAGAGAGTTGGACCACATGCCGATGGTATTGTTGGTTCAACACAAACCAAGCCCGCTGAGCAATTGACAAAACAATTGCAACAATTATCTATACAACACTCAGCGGCCAGCCAAACTACTTCTTTGGCCACTCCTCCTACCCAAACATCGGAAGTACACTCCGTGCAGTCAACTAACCCAAAGACCACCCAGCAACCCGAAGGGAAGAAAAAACAACGAAAGAAGGGTAAGGAGGATAAAAAACCCACTGATAATGCTGGCGGGGACACTACAGAAAAATGGAAGGTGAGGTATCCGTGCAACTTGTGTGTGGAAGACCACCCGGCCCATCTTTGTCCTCGACTTGCAGAGGCCCAAAAGTTTGTCACACAGCAACAACAGGCAGTGTTGACTAATCCTTTTCAACATGGGAAAAATTTAACTCAAGCCTCTACAAGTACGGAAGGGGGCAGCCAAGAAACCTGCCCTCCTCCAAACAATCCCTCATCCGCAAACGTATATATGGTTAGGGGTGATGCTTTCATAATGACTAGAGCACATGACTATAGTAAACCAAGTGCTTCTGAGAAGGGTAAAGAAGCTTAGCTCCCATCTCTTCCTCTACAGATCGATAAGACATTGGGAGAGACAATGACATGCATTCCAAAGGGTGCATTTAAGAAAGCTTCTCACAACCCAAATGCAAGGGCCTCCCAGAATTACTCTGTGGTAGAGAATTTATCACAA
>ML789983.1:166956-195482 GCA_009831015.1 Picea engelmannii | reverse complement strand
AAGAATATTCCTGACGGAGTCCATAGTTAAGCTTTTTTCAGACTCCTTAAAAGTGAAAAAATAGCCGAGTGATCTTGTCCTTGTCACACTCGTTAAAATGGTTTTGAATTGACGTCTAATCGATGCTAGTTTATCCCTTTTTCAAACCGACTAGACTATTGTCGAAAAAGGTACCTCAGTGGAGTCTCCTTTTATGCTTTTTCAGACTCTCTAAATATGAAAAACCACCGATCTTACCTTCTCTGGGCTCGTTAAACTTATATCAAAGGACATTATCATTGTGTGTTCTATCAACCGCATTTGCATACCTTATCCACCAGCCTTGTGACAGTTTGCTTCTGCGTCTTAACACCTTTGGCCACCGAAGGATTTTTCCCGAGTATCATTTTACCAGAACATCAGTCTTGTCCTTGTGCCCTGAGCTTGTATGTTTGCAGTATTCGTTCCTCCATTGTAACGTAATATTCCTTTATTCTTTTTCAAGAATTATCAAAAAGAACAAAAAAAATCAAATATACCCTAAAAAGAGGATGGGAAAAGTATTTTCTTTATTGGCAGCATAATGAGTCTCCCTTGGATAAAGCACATCTGTCCATTTGATCATCATACTATGGGATGTAGTACGACCTTAGGGAGCTTTTCTCACTATATAGAGTTGTGTCCTCCACTGTTTGGTTACTCTTCCAAACATACGGAGAGTTTGCGTTGCCTCCTGCTTCGTAGACTTATGATTAACATATATGCTACCTGAGTCTTATCACTTGTCATGCTATTGTCCAAGGGAAGTTTGTCACTAAGCCTGAGTCATCCCCTCTGCAATATGTCTCTTTTCCACATACCCGACCATCCTGAACATCCAATCAAGTCCTTGTTTGAAATCATTGAAGCCTTCAGTCCGATCATCAAGATTATCAAGTCCATAACCGACGAGCCGTCGAAGACCTCTGGGTAGTGCAGTTGTACACTCATATTACACTCCTATGCGATTTTTAGAAGATTTTGAAGTTGTTGCTCGCGCTCTGAAGTACTGACATCAGGTCGAATCAGCTTCTGGAAGATGGGTACTCTATATGTATATATTTCTGATTTCGAGATGTAGCTCCATTATGTATTATTCACGGCTACTCTTTATGGTTATTTGACATGGATCTACAATGTAGTTGATTGGTAGCCATGGTTCTATCTTATCCCAAGCATGGGTATTCCCACCTCGCTGAGACATTTGTTATTTTGCAGACGACACCTCCTGGTTCTTGATCCTTGGGCTCACTCGTTCAGCACATCAGTAAAGGTTGGTAAAAGATTGGTAATGTATTTCGGCCATCAGATGCTCTTCTGACCTCACACATTAGGGGGCATCTGTTATAACCCTAAATTGCACCACACATGCTTACCTGGCATCAGGCCAACTCATATCCCTTCATTTCCAAAATATTTGTTGAACAACTCTTTGGAAATCCTCTTGTGTCAAGGCCCACACGCCCTAACCCATTACTACACGCGTGTGCACACTGGCTGGCTCACTACAACCCACGTGTACCTAACAAAGCAAGAAAAGAGGAAAGTTTTCGATGGAACAAAAATCTATGGGTCAGTTAACTGAAACTATCGGCCATGCATGGCCGAGGGTTCGTCCAAAATCCTAGCTCCTTCTAGCCTATAAAAGAAGGGGTAGGGGTACCATTTGGAGGAGGAAAAAATATAGCCAAGAAACTCTTCCCATTTACGTAATCCATTGTCCCAACACTTTAGCCTTTCCTCATGCCAAAGGATATTTAACGCAAAGCAGTTGGAGGATAGAAGAAGAGGAGCCCAGGATCAGGTTCAAGGAGTGGTGGCCGGTCTCAGCTTTGATTGTAAGTTGATTCATTTTCATCAATAAAAAGAATACTTTTCCCGTCCCAATGCATGATTTGTCTATAATTTGATGAATTTATGCTTGATTTCTAACCCTTGAGTAGAGAAGTAGCATGCATGCATAGTTTTCATTTGTCTTGATTGTAGGTCATCTGTGGAAGGAGCAGTGCAAGCAAGTGGTCAAAGCGCAATGGAGGATCTACATCGAATGCCGGTAAAAAGGTTAGTGGTTCTCTTCATGCATTTACCGTGAAAGAGGGGTTTTAATCTTAGGTTGTAGGTTAAAAAGTAATTTATTTTCGGTCAAAATCTGCATGCAAGTCTAACCCTAGCTTGCTAGTCTGTAGGGTATTTTTCCCAACAACAATGACCCATGCGCCTGAACATGTGAATTCAGGTACATAACACCATAATTTTGAGGTCATCAAGTGTCTGGTTGGCCCTTGGAAATAGGAAGGGATGTCAGATCAAAAACTTGTATAAGGGGTACGGGTATGTATTTTCCATGAAATTTGAGTCCTATCGAGAAACCAGTCTCTATGTGCCCCAGGTTGAGTCAAGTGGTTAATAGAGGTTGCATCAGCAAGTACAACAATTATTATTAGTTCATCATTGAAGCCAAGGGAATGGAAAATCACGACGTTCGTATCATGCATGACCAACCAGCCTTGTCACTTATACCATGCACACAGGGATTTTCCATGGAAACATGCAACTTGCTCTGGAACATCTCACCGCCATGAATTCACTATCCTCCAGCATGATTTATTTTCCTTTCTGATTTTTTATAAATCTCGGATGCTCGGTATTCTCCCCAGTCATAGAACTAGGCCTGAAACTCCATTTGCATGTTCCCTTACCAGTTCAACATGATCAAAACCTTTTCCCATCCTGTGCATTTGTTGGATACAGTGTGCACAGAATTCACCTTGGTCGTGCCATGATGACCTCTCAGAGCACAAGGAAAGGCGTGTGGAGCAGTAGAAATGTAAGGTCTGAGCCTCAAAGGGACTGTGATGCATTCTAACGTGCAGTAGGCATTCCCAAAAACATAAAAGGAACCATCCCTTTACCTACAAAGGATACCAGATCAATTTGCGAAAAATATGAAACAAAGGGATTCACATAGGAAGGGAAGACAGCAAGAGCCCTCTCTCCCCAGCAAAAAATTCCTTGGAGGAGGTACAGGCTGAGAAAAAACAAGGAGATCGTGGAAGCTCAAATTTCAGAAGAACCTTGAGTCAGATTGGTATATGAAGAGTGGCTCAGGCAGGCCATTTGTCTAGAACCTGCTGGGGGATCAAGCCACGAAGACAGGAGAAGAAAAAGGAAATCGAATCTCACAGAAGCAAATGAGCAAGTGCCATTTCAACAACTACAATAAAAGAAAATGGAAATCACTGAGCTCTTTCAGGAAAACATGGAATTATGACGACAACTAGTGACAAAAGCCATGGAAGCATCCACTATGCAGGGTCACGAAGGGAACGTGGCATGGTTGAAAAGGTAGCTCAGAGAGGTGCAATACACCATTGTACAGATGCAGGAAGAACAGAAACTGATGGAATAAAGGCACACAAAACATCCCAAAAAATGTGAAATGAATGAGAAATAAGCCCGCGTAGCTCTCGCCAACGCGTAAGAAAAACAAGTTTAGTAGGCGCACGCCTCTATACCTGAAAAAGATGAGACAAATATTTGGAGTTTTGAAAGATAAGTCTTCCTTGAAGGATTCTACCATTTTGATAACGGCCACAACGATCTAACATTTGTTTACTACACGAAGCTCTTGACAAATGATCACATCACTGAAATTGAAGCTGTTATTTGCAGACGACAAGCTCCTGATAGACACCTGTTCGCCGGGACACCTACTCAAAGGAACACAGTGACACATATTTTGTCCATACCAGAGCCTGACCGATGATCAGATCCCATGGCGTAATTGCAAATAGTCATAAGTAAAAGGGTGTGATTATTGTCTATTTTTTGAAACACTATGCGAAGAGTCTCCAACACATGTTGTTCAAGTTTCCTAGTTCTAAGGGTTAGAAGTTAGGAAGCAGGGTAGCCCAAGTGGCACCCTCGTTTATATATTTCTTCTTATCGATGTAAGCCGGGTTGGTTGGGAAATTTGGTAGACGATAGATATTGTATGTAATCTGAGTTTTGACCATAATTTAATGCAAAGGTCCTATGATTTGATGAAAATATTCTAGTTGTAATAGTTGGATGTATTGTGCTTCTCTCTTTGTATATGTGCTTTCCTGTTATCTTTATTTCATATATTTTTCTATCTATTTTCGAACGAATTATCGAACCTACAGATTTGTTGTACAACACCCCTTGTTCGTGCCACTTAGACAAATCGTTTTCTTCCCAAGATAACTCTGAATTCATCCACAACATTGCTCCTAAGTTACTTCCTCTAATTTCTCCCACCCCACATTATGGTTTTACACTGAAGGTTGTTTCTCACCTAGCCTTATCCTCTCGAATCTAGTCACTGAGTCATTTGTCCTGTCTCTTCCTCAGATCGACCCCATAGCCCAAGTCTTACTTTTCTGTGCCAATATAACCAGAACCCATTTTATCATAGGTGTTAAATCTATCCATTGTTTCCAAAGTCATATCCTGTGTGGATACCACGCCATTTCCGAGAGATCCCTCTCTAGATCCGAAAGACTAGTTTCGGGTCTCAAAGTTGGTTGAAAAAGTTACCTTCATCGTCTGTTTATCAGTAGAACATATTTATGGAGTGCTAACATTCTAGTGTCGTTGTCGGGGATGAAATTAAATAGATTTTCCTTGGGAGAATGACAACGTTTCAGTTTGACCCTTGAGGGTAATAGAGGGACAAACATCCATATCGGCTGAAAGCCTTGCCCTGGCAACTCCAGTCCAAACAAACTAGTAGCCTCAAGTAGCATAGTTCAGGAAACCTGGCTCCCAAGACGGTTTACACGAGAGCGAATCCTGAACCAAGCCCCTCGGAACCAGTGTACAACCCCGAGAAGATTCTACTCAAAGATAGAGAGCAAGCACTAGACCCATTTTAATACTTGTACAGAAGCCTGTCCTTGCCCAAAGACGGTGTGCAGAGCATTGAAGACCTTGATTTCAACACATTTTTTGAGCAAACTCTATTTCAGTCGAATTCAGAGACTGATTTGGATGAGATTGTTTTCGACCCAAAGAAATTTCAAGCCCTAGTATCAAATAATATCACTTGGAATCTGAATCCTCCTCGGGCTATGGCCACCCATTTCACTCCCCTCATCCTGCCAGCCCCATTGCATGACTTTCCTCAGAATTATAGTTAGAGGATCAGGCTCTACGATGTTGAGGGAAATGTTTCCACTCAGAAGCACGTGGATTGGTTTAATGATTTTGTCAATCTGGAGGAGGTGGACTACGCAAATGAAAAAAAGTGGTTTTTCGTAAAAAGCCTCTTGGAAGATGTAAGGAAGTGGTTCAAATATCTCTCACCCACAATCATTCAGGACTTCGCCGCATTCAAAACGTCGTTCCTAGACAAATGGGGAGATAAGAAAAACCCTTTGCATCTGCTAACAAAATATAATAACATGAAGAAAGAACCAGAAGAGACAGTGTAGGAATTCTCGGCCCATTTTTAGAAGGTGTACAACTCGAGTGCTACAGAAGTCAAGCCTCCCCTCGGTGTTGCACAATTGTGGTATGCAGAATCTTTCAAAAATTATTTCACCATGTTGTTAAGGGAAAGAAGGTCAGTGAATCTAGATGCTATAATGAACAATGTTGTCGAAGTTGAAGTAAACATAATGGCATCAGGAAAAATAAAACCAAGGTTCAACTGAGGCGACAAGAGACCCCAGGGAGATGTGCAACCATCGACCTCGTGGTCTTCAGATGATAAATTTGACATGATGATGAATACCATGGAGAATTTGATGGAGAGAATGTCTATGAGAAACAAACATGTGGCCCAAGAACAAAACGACCCACCTCCCAGAAATCCAAACCTCCTAAGAGGTCAAATCCCTCAGATAAGACAAAGGAAACAAAAATAGCAAAGGGAGCAAGGTGACTAGGAAATGAGACCTCATTTCCAAAACAACTACGCAGACGAGGATTTCGACCAGACGTTCGACGAACAAATACATTGTTGCGATGACCAAAACCCATGTGTGTTCCTGACAAAGAGTGAGAATGATTAGTATATGAGTAGGAACAAAGGATTAATGCTAGATTTCGACGATGATATGATACTCGAAAAAGATGATGTGCCTTCTTGGGAGACAGAGGAGTTCAGAAAGGGCTATCAAAACACCATGCAGTTCCAGAAAAAGTATAACCCTTGGAGAAAATACATGCCTTCCAAGTCGCAACAGACAAACCCCATAAGGAATCCTTCAACAGACACTCCTTACACAACCCGAACAAGGTCATATGGCATGACCAAGGACATGATAGAGAAAGACAAGTCGAAGGAGGAGGTCCCTAAGAAAGTCTCAGAGACAGGTTGGGAGGGTAGCAAAAAAGAGGTAGACAAAACTTTCTCCCCTTTCAATTTTGAACATGAGATGGCCAAAATAAAAATCTCTGTCCCTTTCAATGAACTTGTTATAAAGTGAGAGTATCGAGAACAAATCATTAAAATGATGAAGTCAGGGAGAATCCCCGATACTCTGAACCTTCAAGATGATCACCCCACCATCCTTTTTGGTCTGTGCATTGAAGAAACAAGTGATACTGAAGACGTCCCTCCTTTCTACATCAGTTTGAATATTCATGACATGAACGTACATAACACCATGCTAGATTCTGGTGCATCGAACAACCTTATGCTAAAGGTGATCATGGACGAACTAGGTTTGGATGTCACCAGGCCATACAAAGAACTTTTCTCTTTTGATTCTAGGAAATTCAAGTGTTTGGGCCTTATCAAAGACCTAGTTGTATCGTTGGCTCAAATTACTTCTAATAAAATGGTCATGGACATGTTCTTCGAAGACATACCTCCAAAATTTGGCATGTTGCTCTCGAGGTCGTGGGCTGCGAAGTTGAAAGGCACGTTGCAAATGGATATGTCATACACCACTATCCCTATTTTTGGCCACGATAAAAGGTTGTATAGAGAAGTGATTTTGAAGTACATGGTAAGAAGCAAGACGTAGCCACACAATCATCCCATATACACCATTGATACTGAGGTGGTGTCTTCTATATTTTACAATGACCTAATTTTTGAAGAAGAAGAGTCGACGACCATCGTAACAAATGATGAGGAGACCGCGCAGGAGACAACAGAATGCGCAGACCCCAAACACCATGTGGAAAGCATGGTGTGGAACATGAGTTTTGGCAATGCAATCAGCAGAGAAGGAGTTGGGTTCGGCGTATGGGTGAGCCCCCCTAAAGAAAGCACAAAGTTGTGCTCATACAAGCTCATGTTTGAGTGCACTAACAACATGGCCGAACATGAAGCACTGATCTTGGGTTTACAAGTTCTGAAAGAATAGGGCACATAGAAGATAGCAGTGCGTGGATATTCCGAGCTGATCATAAATAAGGTGAAGGGTGTATATCAGAAAAAACACCCCAGGCTGAGGGCATACAAAAATTTGTCTTTGGATATCCTCGAAGGATTCTCAGAATACGACCTTTCTGCTATCCCCAGAGAGATAAATTAGATCGTCGATGCGTTGGCCATCTTGACCTCAATTTTTAAGATCCCCATCTTCCCAAACAAAAGGTATGAAATCAAGGTCAGGCATAGGCCGAAAATACTTGATAATACCAAACAATGGCAGGTGTTCAACGATGAAAAATAGGTGGAATGATGTGGCGATGAATATGAGAGTGTGGATGCATGCAACGAAGATGACCCCTTCCAAAACCATATCATAGGAAGGGACATAATACAATTGAAAAATAATGTTATTCCAAAGGGGTTGGTGCCACTGGAAAAAAAGTTTGATGAGAATGATGTGGCTAAGAACCCCAAAATTGTTGCAAGTGAAGAATACATGGAATACTGCAACATCGGGACCGAGGAATATCCGAAGATAGTAAAATTATCCAAGACACTCAGTCCATAGGTCAAGAAGGACTATATAAATCTCATGAAAGATTTCTGGGATGTTTTTGCATGGAGCTACGATGACCTGAAAGTGTATGAAACAAAAGTGATCCAACATGTTATCCCTCTCAAGGAAGATTATAAGCCTTTTAAATAGAAGCTGATATGGATAAACCCCTTGTTACTATTGCTGGTCACGAAAGAGGTAAAAACGTTTTTTGACGCTAAAATCATTGTTTGTTTGAGATTCTCGAAATTTGTAGCTAATCTGGTACTTGTAAGTTAGAAAAGTGGTGAGATAAGACTATGTCTAGACTTCCGAAATTTAAATAAAGTGTCTCTCAAGGACCACTATCCCCTTCCTAAGATGGACTACATCCTGCAAAAGGTGGTGGGGTCCTAGAAGATGTCTATGCTAGACAAATTCTCCAGATATAATCAAATCATGGTCCACCTGGACGACAGAGAGAAGACGACTTTCACAAGCCCATGGGGAATGTTCATGTACGCCAAGATGCCTTTCGGACTAATGAACACTGGAGCCACTTTCCAGAGAGCCATGGACATCACTTTTTCCGATAAAAGGGAAAAATTCATCATGATTTATATAGATGACATAACTGCGTACTCTACCTCTGAAAAAAAACATCTCGAACACCTGAAGAGAGTTTTCCAGAAGTGACGAAAATTTGGCATATCACTGAATCCAAAGAAGTCCCATTTCGTGGTAGAAGAAGGAAAGATGTTAGAGAACATAATTTACAAAGAGTGAATAAAGATATACCCTAGAAGGGTGGAAGGGACCCTGAAGATTGACACCCCGTGCAGTAAAAAGGAGGTACAATCTTTCCTGGGAGAGGTAAATTGTTTGAGGAGATTCATCCCAAACCTGGTGGAAATCATAAAACATATAACTTGCATGCTGAGGAAGGGAAATGAGATTAAGTGGAACTTGAAGGCCAAGAAATATTTTGAGGATATAAAAGTGGCACTAACAAAGGCTCCTATACTCGCTAGCCCAAATTTTATGAAAGATTTCCTCCTGTTTTCATTTGCCTCAGAACAGACTATTGTCGGTGTGCTGCTACAGAAAGACAAACAGGATTTCGAAAATACCATAGCCTATTTCAGTCGAAAACTGCACGACGCTCCACTAAGGTATGAAATCATGGAAAATCATTCATTTTCCTTAGTAAAATCTTTGAAAGAATTCAGGACATATATATTGCATTCCCATGTTATCGCTTGTGTAACTAGCAGTTCAGTAAAGGAAATTCTAACCCAACCTGACCCAGAAGGAAGGAGAGGAAAGTGGATAGCAACCATGTTACAATGAGACCTTGAAATCAAGCCTACAAATCTTATCAAAGGTCAGGGTCTCGCAAAGTTGATGGCGCAGTCAGACTGCGACGCTGTCGGAATGAATTTCATCGTTGATCTGTCGGAATGTCCCCAAGAAGAAAAAATTGCGTAGGCACCTCAACAGTTCATCGACTCACCATGGTAAGTGGAAATTATCTATGTGTTGGAGAGTCTCCAAGCCCCTCTAGGTGTGAGTAATACTAAGGCCAGATTTATCAAGCTCAAAGCGGTTAAGTTCTGCATCCTAGACAACTCACTCTACTGGAAAGATCCTAGGGGAATATTGTTGAGTTGTTTATTGGAATATGACACAAAGCGGGCCATACAATAATTTCACAAAGGTGACTGCAGGGGACACCATTATTGGAATACCACCACACAAAAAATCATGAGGGTAGGCTATTACTGGCCTACGATTTTCGCTGACATATATAAGGAGGTCTCCAGCTGCCACGAATGTCAGATTTTCGACGGAAGAAGAAAATTGCATCCCTTTCCGCTGAAGGCAATCTCAGTCAAGGCACCTTTTATGTAGTGGGGTATAGATTTCATAGGATAGATAAACCCTCCATCCTCTGCGCAACACAAGTGGATACTCATGACCACTGACTATTTCACAAAATGGATAAAGGTGATCTGCACAAAACAAGCTACCAACACAGTCATTATCCAATTCCTGGAGACAAACATCTTTTCAAGGTTTAGGTGTCCCGTTAAGATTGTTACAGACAATGTAGCTGCATTCAAGTCTAAGAGGATGGAGAAATTTTTCCATAATTATAACACAACCCTGGTGCATTCCACGACATACTATCTACAGGGAAACGGGTTAGCAGAGTCCTCAAATAAAATCTTGACCAAGATTATTAAAAGACTCCTGCAAGAGAATAAGAGAGCTTGGCATAAAAATCTTATCTACGCGCTGTGAGCAGACCAGGTCACCACCAAGAAATCTATATCAATGTCACCTTTTCAAATCGTTTACGCCGCGGACATGATTTTCCCTACTTCACTGGGACTCCCAGTGAAGAAGTTGTTGCAAGAATAGGAGGTCGAGCCAAATGCTGCGTAGAGGAGGATTAATCAGATAATTCATACACAGTAGGAAAGAGAGCAGGTGTATGATCGATCGCAACTCCATCATGAAAATATAAAAAAAACCTTTGATAAGCATTCTAAGCCAGAAGACTTTCGGTTGGGTGACATAGTTTTGAGATGGGATGCAAGAAATGAAGGTAAAGTGAAGCATGTAAAGTTCAACCACCTTTGGACAGGTCTGGATAGGATTTGTGATCACAATGAGAAAAATGCTTATTTCCTAGAAGGATTAGACGGAGAAAGTTTTGATTGGGGCCTTGTAAATGACAGGTTCCTAAAACATTACATGATGGAATAAAATCCGTTTTAAGTCATTTATCATTGTAAATAGTCATTTTATTTTGCATCGAGTCTGTAGGTCAACAGAAAATTGAAGCTCAAAGCAAAGGCCCTAAGTTTATGTTGAAGTCTTAGAAGCCGCATCAATAGGTTTAGTTTGTTTTCCAAATTCCTAGAGGTCACATAAATCCCAATGGTCAGGCACCTGGTCTACTGTTCTTTGCTACCTCACAGGGAGAATAACATCCCGATTGGAGCCAACTATTATCACCATCATTTTTCTTTCTAAATTAGAGTCATTTTTAAAGTCACGTTGCGACCCATCTTCCTGAACATGTGAATTCAGGTACATAACATCGTAAGTTTGAGGTCAACAAGTTTTTGACTAGCCCTTGAAAATGGGAATGGATGTCAGATACGAAACTTGTATAAGGGGTACGAGTATGTCTTTTCCAAGAAAGTTGAGTCCTGTCTAGAAACTGGTCTCTACGTGCCCCAGGTCGAGTCAAGTGGTTAATAGAGGTCACGTCAGCAAGTACAATAGTTATTATCAGTTCATCATGGAGGCCGAGGGAATGAAAAATAATGACATCCATATCATGAATGAGCAGCCAACCTTGTCACCTGTATCATGCATGTGAGGATTTTCCATGGAAAACCTACAACTTGATCTGGAAGATCTCGTCGCCATGAATTCACTTTTCTCCAACATGATTTCATTTCCTGATCGATTCATTATAAATCCCGAATGCTCGACATTCTCCCCAATTGTAGAACCAGGCCTGAAACTCCATTTTCATGTTCCCTTACCAGTTCAGCGTGATCAAAACCTTTACCCATCATGTGCATTTGTTGGATACACTACACGCAAAATTCACCTTGGTTGCGCCATCGAGAACTCTCAGAGCACAAGGAAAGGCATGTGGAGTAGCAGAACTATAAGGTCTGAGCCTCAAAGGGACTGGGATGCATTCTCACCTGCAGTAGGCATTCCCAAAAACGTAAAAGGAACCATCCCTTTACTTGCAAAGGAGACCAGATCAATTCACAAAAAATATGAAACAAAGGGATTCACACAGGAAGGGAAGACAATAAGAGCCTTCTCTCCCCACCAAAAAATTCCTCAGAGGACGGCAGGCCGAGAAAAAACCAAGAGATCGTGGAAGCTCAAATTTCAAAATAACCTTGCATCAGATTAATAGCTGAAGAGAGGTTCATGCACGCCATTCAACTAGAACCTGCTGGGGTATCAAGCCGCAAAGACAAGATCAGAACAAGGAAAGTGAATATCACATAATCGAATGAGAAATTTCCATTTCAGTAACTGCAGCAAGAAAAACTGGCAATCGCCAATATCTATCAAGAAAACATGGAATTACGACGATAACTAGTGACAAAAGCCACGGAAGCGTCCAAAACGTAGGGTTGTGAAGGAAACATGGCATGGTTGAAAAGGAATCTTAGAGAGGCACAAGACACCATTGCACAGCTGTGAGAAGCACATAGATTTATGGAAGAAAGGCATGCTAAACATCCCAGAGAATGCGAAATGACCAAGAAAGAAGCCCATGTATCTCTTGCCAACGTGCAGGAAAAACAAGTTTAGCAGGCACATGCCTCTGCACTAGCTAAAGATGAGACAAATCTTGGCAGTTTTGAAAGATAATTTTTCCTTGAAGGACGCTACCATTTTGATAACGACCACAATGATCTACCAGTTGTTTACTGCGCGAAGCTCTCGACAAATGATCACATCACTAAAGTCGAAGCCATTATTTGTAGATGGAAAGCTCCTGATAGACACCTTTTCATTGGGACAACAATGACACATATTTTCTCCATACCAGAGCTTGACCGATGATCAAATCCTGTGCCATAATTGCAAACATTCATAAGTAAAAGGGCGTGATTATTGTTTATTTTTGGAAACACTATGTGAAGAGTCTCCAGCATATGTTCAGTTTTCCTAGTTCTAAGGGTTAGTAGTTAGGAAACAGGGTAGCCCAAGTGGTACCCTCATTTATATATTTATTCTTTTCAATGTGAGCCAGGTTGGTTGGAAAATTTGGTAGACGATAGCTATTGTATGTAATCTGAGTTTTGACCATAATTTAATGCAAAGGTCCTGTGATTTGATGAAAAGATTCTAGTTGTAATAGTTGGATGTATTGTGATTCTCTCTTTGCATATGTGATTTCCTGTTATATTTATTTCATATCTTTTTGTGTCTATTTCAGAATGAATTATCAAACCTGCAAATTCGTTGTACAATGCCCCTTGTCCATGCCACTTAGACAAAATGTTTTCTTCTTAAGCTAACTCTGAATTAGTCCACAACGACGCTCCTCGGTTACTTCCTATAATTTCTCTCGCCCCACATTAGGGTTTTACACTGAAGGTTGTTGCTCACCTAGCCTTATCCTCTCAAATCCAGCCACTGAGTCATTTGTTCCGTCTCTTCCTCAGATCGACCCCATAGTCCAAGTCTTACTTTTCTGCGCCAATATAACCATAAACCATTTTATCATATATGTTAAATCTAGACATCGTTTCCAAAGTCATATCCAACGTGGATACCGCGCCATTTCTAAGAGAGCCCTCTCCAGATCCGAAAGGCTAGTTTCGGGTCTCAAAGTTGGTTGAAAAAGTTACATTCGTCGTCTTTTTATCAGTTGAACAGATTTACGGAGTGCTAACAGGTTCAAAGGATCAATGTTTGAAAATTTCTTAACGATTCTAAGAAATTTTATAGGATTTATGTTTGAAAATTCCTTGATGGCTTTAGGGGAGAGCTATCAAAAATATTTGAAAGTAAACATTAGGAGAGACCCAACAACAAATTATGAATGGAAGAAAAAAAAAAAAGAGGGGTTAGAGCTAGTATCTTATTTTGTCTATAACAAGAGAATAAGAACTCCGATGGAGATGAAATTTTTGGTGAAGATCCATTGTGATGTTATCTATGAAAGTTTTAGTGAGAATTGGTTGCATATTTAGCCCCATAATTCCAAAAATTGGAAAAACACAATTTTTAGAGAGAAAGGTAGTACTTTTAGTCAATAACTCTGTTGATATTAGATTTTGGAGAATACAGAATAAGGGTAGGAAGAAAGAAACCCAATTGATATTTTTTCTAGATTACAAAGTGTTTGGAGTGGATTTGAATAAATATGGTAAAATCCATGATTCTAAGACACTTTTAGGTAGTTTTAGAAATTGTGAATGAAGGAAAAGTAACCCAAGACATCGAATATGGAAAAAACTTCAACTCAAAATTTTATATCCTCATTAATATGGACAAATTTTTCCTTGTGATTTTCTTTTAGTTTTCACCATTTCAGAGAGATCACTTTTCACCAAATTTTCTTAGTCTGGAAAAAGTGAAAAAGTGAAAATCTAACAATTCCATATTTACGCAGAAAATGATTTGAGCATCAGATTGATAAGATGGAAGTTGATGAATGGTCAAAATCAGCTTTTATATATGATTGATATAAAAAAATGTATATTTTTTTATGTATTGTACTATATGTGGAAGAAGTAGGTCTCTAGCCTTGATTACACTAGTAAGAAAAGTGCATAAATTGGGTAGAAGTGGTAACCTATGAGAGCTATAAATATTAGATCTCAACTCAAAATTGAGTAGGTGTATAGCCATTGGAAAGGTGTTGCATAGGATAATATAAAAAATAAATTAGATTTTCAATATATTCTTATGCTTCTTGTAGAATATTGGCAAAATAGGGCTTCTAGGTTTAATTGGACAATGAAATTGTCCATGTACATAATTTCCAAAGTGCAATAAACTTGGAGTAAGGGACATGTGATGGAACTTGGTGTATAATGAGTCATAAAGAATCCTAGAAAGGATCATATATATTGTATGAGTGAACACCTAGAGAAGGATGATATCTTATTTGAATAAGCCAATTTATTTTCATTAGTGAAAGGGATAGCATATATAGATGACTAGAGGATGTTAGTTCCTTGTCAAGAATGCATACATTGCATTGACCATAATGATCATGTACCTAAATTTCAAAGAATAAATAGTAGAGAAGAATTGTGGTGCTCTTGCATGTTGTAGTTGTTATTGTGTACAACAAGCAAATGTCTCTCAAAGGTATGTAATATGCCAATTTATAGTGAATGGCATATGTATGCATAAGAGAAGGATGTAAGTCTTAATCTCTTGGGATAAGAAAAGGAATCCATTAATGAAATTTTTATAGCATGAAAGGAATAATATTTTCATAAGTAAAAAGGGTCATTAAATGGTTTGTATGGTAAATGAATTCTATCAAGATCAAGAGGGAATGTACCCCACGCATGAGATGGGTGAACTATTTCATTGGAAAAAAATTGTGTATGCTTGGAAGACTTATAAGATATGGACCAACAACTTATGTGATTCGGATTGGATCATTATATTATTTTTCATCTATCTCGATTCTTTCATAGCAGAAAAAATTGGAGGAAATAAATTGCAAGGTCATTTTAGTGGAAGGTCCCATTTTAGAAAACTGGGGTTCGGAAACTTCTGAAGCCATTTTGAGGAATTAAATGACATTTTTTGGGGTTCTGGTGTCCATAACTTTTGCACACCCCCTTGACTATGTTCTACACTTCATGAACTTTCCAACGCTGTAGACCATGCATCAGTCGAAGTTCATATGCAAACATTATGCCTCTCATAGGTTGACCTATCATGTTGACCACCATGGTACTAGAGAATGCCACATCATCCCCCATTTCTCATGCATATGTGGCTAGCCACGTGAGGAATTTCAAGAATATTCTAGAAGGTTCAAAACCCTACCACAATTAAGGTTTGAGGAAGTCAAAAACCTACCCTAGATAGCTATCGAGATATTGTTGGGTCGTTCACACTTGCACGTGTCCTTATTAATGCTAGGGGATTGAGGATCCAATATTCATCCAAAGTTGACCAAAAAAAACCCAAAATAATCTGTATATCAATCCTCTTCCAAAGGATGAAGAAGGTCTCACCC
This sequence comes from Picea engelmannii, assembly GCA_009831015.1. Taxonomy (NCBI): domain Eukaryota; kingdom Viridiplantae; phylum Streptophyta; class Pinopsida; order Pinales; family Pinaceae; genus Picea; species Picea engelmannii. The sequence continues at coordinate 179,810 of ML789983.1, read as the reverse complement.
GAGATGCCATGAGGATCACAATGACCATCTGGTCTTGTGTTGATGATGAAGGAATAATTACACATAAATCAATCTGGGTTGGAATTTAGACTATTCATTGCAAACTAATTAACAAATAAAAATATACAACAACAACACACACATTCAATTAACAGATTATCAACACATCATAAGGCCCAAATCACTACAACTTTATTATATTCACTCAAGAATAACATACATAAATTAAGAAACTCGTTAATTCATTGAAATAGAGCCTTTATCCCTTACACATTTTCCTAGTGTTGCATTACATAGCACCATGCACTTTCCTTCAGACTCTGCAGATATGAAAGACTTAGACTTACAAATAGATACATTGCAAACATAGGCTCAGAGCGAGATCAAGGAAATTGGCTCACAACAATAATATTTCCCACAATTATCAACAACCAACAACCTTCTTCTTTCATCCTTGCTCCCTTTTATTTGCTTCTTGGCTCTGACACTCTGTCACTTTAAATTATTCCCTAGTCACTCCTCTGACTACCATTCCCACACACTTTTTTCACCTACACACATTCCACATAGCCTCTTTCGAATCACAACAATATCAGCTACCTTTCTAGATCATCTTCTTATTGCTCTATGTTCCATCATGTTGTCTATAATAACCATTTGGGGAGATTTCTAGAAGATTATTTTCTTGATTCTGGCCTGCATGTAGTGTCTTCTTAGTTTTTGTTGTGCATAAAAAAACTCAGGCTGACACGCATTGAAATAAATTTAACTCACATGCATTAACAAAAGTTGATCTAGCTCATGTGCATCCTGTCAAACATTGCGCATGTACTTGAGTGCGTACAAAACTACAATGGATGCTCACAACTTTGTTTGTGATCACGTGCAATATTTATCTAAAATTTTGGGTGCCAAGAAGCCCCTACCACTATTATTTGGATTTTCCTCGAGCGAATTTCCTCATGGATTTACAACTGATGCAATGGACAAAACTGTCTTCATGAGTTCCTAAATGAAATCCTTAAATTGGTGATCAGGATTATTGAGGTTTCCTTTAAGTTCTTGGGTGAGCTTAAAAAACACATCTACGTTGGATGTTGTGACTTGAGGGGCCATCAAATCCATTGTTTCAATTTTCTCGATAAGGGGCCGAAAACAACCTATGCATCAGTCAATAAGGTATAAAATATTAAGGTCTTATCGACTACATTAGTGGTTAGCTCTGATATGCTTTGCTTCTCAGCCCGAATAGAAACAATCTCTTTCATTTTGGATGCAATAGATACCATTGCAGTCGGGAACTCATGTGGAAGTAAAGAGGCCAAGCTACTCTTTCGTTGTGCAATCTCAGCTTCGTCTACATGAACTAGATCATAAATGGTACTCAAATCAAGGGGATTATGTAGATGAGTCCATAAATTGAAGCTACAATTGACCACCACTAGAAATTCCTTAAACATATGCTATCCATATTGGACAGATGCTTTTTCCAATGCAATCTTGTTTTGCAGCTGAATTTCCTCTCGATTCGTTTGGTGGAGTGGTGGATGTAGATTTGTAAGTTGTGAGTCAAAATTTTGTAGGTAGGAATTGACGATCAAGATTTTAACATGGGGGGAATTTCATGACTTTATGCTGAGGTGATCGATATCTGTGCATATAAATTTTCCACCATCCCTATGAGGTGAGTAAACACTATACTAATCTTAGTATATTAAGCCTTTGCAGTTTCATGGGCCACAAATTTTGTATCATATTGTTGTTGTAAGGCCTAGGGATCTTGAACCTCATTTTTATAATGCTCACATGTCTGATTGTGAGCAATGATATCCACTTTTTATTGTATTTGTAGTTATGTTTGAGCACTCCCAAGTGTTTGTTGTGGATCACTCAACTAGGAAAGTAGAGTGGTAACACATTCTTGCACTGTGAGTGTCACAATTGGTGTCAACGAGATGTTGATACTGGATATGTCCATTGGATTGGCTATTGTTGGATCTGTAACATCCCCACTATAATCCCTAATTTAATTAATTCTTATGTAGACATAATATGTGGCTATGGCCAAGCGATGTAATATGTGAATTTTATTTCCTTGTTTTATTAATAAAAATGTCATGCCATATACTAAGGGGACATGGAAAAGAGATGGATGTTGAATTAATCCAAAAGAACGGGGAGTCTCTAGAATAATGGCCAAGAGGGGTCCAAGGGGGAAATACCCATGTATATTAATTTAACCCATTTTCCTAAATTTTCTATTTGTATATGAACCTTCCCATTTATGATTGAGTGTTCCCAAATCCAATCAATGAATACATGTAAGAGAGTGGGTGTGAGTGGTCACATCCCAAATTTATTGGAAACATGGGTGTTGAATAAAATCAACTTAGGGAAGAGTGTGAGTCAAGAAAGGAAATCCAAAGAGAGGAAATTTGTATGGGTTGGGACAACAAGTTTTAGTTAGTAAGGTTTGTGCATGGAAAACAAGTAGAGAGCGATAAATAGAGCTTGAAGATAATGCAACCATGGACGATAAATTCTAGAGCATGATGGAGCGTAATTGGATCAAATTGGAGTTGGAAAAATGAAGAGCCAGGTTGTCAGGCCTGAAGAGTGAGCTCCTATGTGAGTTGCACTAAAACAAAAAGTGGTTATTGTTGGTTTGCTGATAGTTTTCCTATTAGTAATTTCCCTTGAGTTCCCAACTGAGAGATTCCTAGATTCCTATGCCAAAGAGACCCTGATAAATGAATGGGATGCCCAAGAGAATGATATTGGTGAAGGGGTACATTCCTTGGGTTGGATAGGTCAAGAGGAAGAGAGTTGGTGGAAAATCAGGATAGTTGTAGGAGACTATCTATTGGGTTGAGAGTTTTATGAGTTATGAGTGGATTGTGAGAGACCACGCTCTTTTTTGGATTGCTAGACTCAGCTCAGGGGTGACTAGATGTTGAGATTTGGAACAATCTTTCTATGGTTGGGTGGAACGTCTGTCCCAAGTAGTTGGTTGCACAACTATTGTGAAAAGATAAGTGTTTTATCTTGTTTTTATGTTAAATTATGTGTTTAATTGTTGTGCATAAACTCTGTGTATTTGGAAGTGATATATATGTTGTTGTAATGAGTTGTTTAGCTTCATTTTATGTTGATTATTAGCATGTTGTAGATGCTTCTATTTTTTGGTTATAGACAATATGATCTAAATATCTTTTAATTTGCAGTTGAAAAATACAAGAAACGAGTTAATTGTAAATGAATTAAATTACTTAGAATAAATTTTCATTTTTATGTATATTCTTCAACGTAATGTCCCTCGGTTGGATTGGGGGGTGTTAGATTATGGCATCAAAGATATGGTTCAAACACCAAGCTTGTATGGGACAAGATGGCTTGGAATTTTTCAAATTCTTCGTTGCATATTTTGTTTGTGTCGGGTTTGGGGAAAACATATATTTTAGAAATAAATCCCCAATTTCATGAGTGAAATATGAGTTTTAATGACTTTGGATAGTTTGATATGGTTAATGGAGTAGATTGATGAATTTGCAGATTGAAAATTGACCTGGAATGGTTGAAATTCAAGTTTTAATGGCCTCCTGCAGAGTTACAAGAAGTTTGGTGGATCGATGGCTAAGATCTCTTTTGAACTTGAGATCGATGACTATGATTCACTATGATAAATTTAAAAAAATGCAATGTTTCGGTCATCTAAAAGGTTGATCAAATAAATGACCAAGATTCATTTCGGAGGATGGGAAATGGATAAAATTGATGATTTGTATTCATTGTTGTTTTGGTTTAAAATTTTCTAAGAGTGAGGTTCCATAATATAATCCACCGACGACAGATGATCAAATCGATGAGTTTGGAAAAGTGTCATTCCATGTTAGCAGTTGTCACGTCAGCCGACAGAAATGGTCGATGGTCAAATCGATCGATTTGGGAAAGCGTTTGATAGTCATCGGGGATCGTCGATCACAAATGGGCTGGTGATCGAGCATCAACCAATTCAATAAGGATTTTTTCATTTGGCAACAAATATCGTCGATGGCCTATTGTAATGTTCCCCCGACCAACCTCAGGTCGGGGTATGCCACTCCAGATCAACCACTCATGCTCCAACACCAGTTGGTAACATTCCTAGCCTTTAGACCGGGCCATGCTACTCTAGGGAACTCTTTCATTCCCATATTGCGGAACATACAGTAGCATAACCAGGAGTCAAATGAGAAATTCCACATAAATTTACTCTTTAAACTGCATGAAACTAAGACATATACATACAACACACTCGCGAAATATTTACATATAAACATAAACAAACAATTACTTTCTGTAACATACGAATTTTATACTGAAATAATAGTAACTACAGATATGAAACATTTACAGATAATTACCCATAAACATATAGGCAATTATAATCACATTTATTATAAACCGTAACATATCACGTAAATAACAAGAAGCATATCATTTTTATCATACAAATGGTACTTATCTTGGAAATATTGTCACCAACTGCGTACAAACTATCCACAAACTTCCTAGCCATAGACTACACTGGTCATCACTCTCAACAGTGAGTCACCCCGAGCTGGGACTAAACTCCACCTAGGGTAAAGGGTTCCTATCCAGGCTAAGGCTCATGGACAACAGGAAAGACTCTATCTCAGGTGCTCACTCAAATAATATCCTACAACTTCTCATTCCCCACATGCCTGTCCCACCCAAGGAAGTGTGCCCCTTCTCTACTCAACAGTCCCTCAGTTGCCCCACTTCCCTTCCAGGGGTTTAGCAACAGGCCAAATCGGAAGTCTCAGAGCACTGTAGCTGCAGTCCAGCACCTTCAGAAATCAATCCACATCAATTCTCTCGCTCAAAGAATTGCTCACGGGCCTGACTACCCGCTTCTTGAATCCTGCTCCAAGCTAACCAATTACACCAACAAAAAGGGCTATGGAAACAGGCTCCGGAAATGGTGAAATGGTTATCTCAAGGGTAACGGAATGCATGAGTGAAATGGTCATGGAATCATTGACTGGATAACTAAGTGTGGACGAGAATCACTATGAACTCTTCGTGGAAGTCATTGTGCGAATAATGGTTGTCGAGATGCTGGTAAGGTATCCATGAGAAGTCTCTCAATGAGCTAAGTTCCCCCACGATATGAATGGATGTTCCCAACTTGACACTTGTCACATCGAAAGTTACTTTGGTCCACTTGTCCCCAACTTTAGAACTTAGCATAAAATAATTATCCATCCTTTATGTTTTAGGAAATATTAATATAATATTTCATTGACTTTTGGCCTTTCCTTTCCCTAACTAGTGAAGTTCAGTGCCCCATATCTTTTATCATGGTCGGTCTATGCACAACGATGTATTTTATATTAATCATGAGTCATGTACAAAGTAGGAGCATTGGCCTTTGACATCTAGGCGTTACGGCCTAATACCAAAACATAAGCATCCCAGATTATAATAATCAGCTCACCAACCTATAACACATATCATATACATAAGGCTCGTTGTCCTCCATACTGCACGCACCTTAGTTACTACGTGCGGTATCCTGGAACGTGCATATTACATCATTTTACTGTGCAATTCATGCGCACACTATGCCACATGATGTGGATTACCAAATGAGTTCAAAACAACTCACCAGATTAAGTATATTTGTATTACCTTTACAATTGGGTTCGGTCGAGGGATATTACAATCCCCTCCCCTTATTTATGCACTGTCCTCAGTGCAACATACACCCATATATAATAGAATTTTCAAAAATCATCAAAAATATGCAGGCATTCTGCCTGCATTGCATCTTCATGTTCCCAAGTAGCATCCTCAGGACCGTACCAGGTCCATTGAACCTTTACAATCCCTATGGCTCGGTTCCATAGCTGCTTGAATTTCCGGTCCAGAATGCGCACTGGATGCACTTAAAAAGTGCCTTCTTGTTCCACCTGAATCACATTCCAATCAATAACATGATTAGCATCAGGTATATATTTATTTATCAATTATGCATGGAAGACATTATGAAAAAACATAGATGCAGGAAATGTAATCATATAAGCAACTGGACCAATCCTCTTTAGGATTTCAAAAGGCCCAAAAAATCTGGCTACCAACTTGGCACAGCTTCCCAACTTTAGGTAACTCTTGCTACCTTCCACTTTCAGGAAAACATGATCACCCACTTTGAATTCTTTGTGGTTTATGTTCTTATCGGCATAACTTTTCTGTCTGTCTTGGGCAACTTTTAAATTCAGCTTAATTTTTGTCATCTGGTCCTCCATATCCCTGAGAAACTCTGGCCCAACTACTTTCCTATCAGCTAGGTTATCCCAACTTATTGGAGTATTGCACTTTCTACCATAAAGTGCTTCAAATGGGCTCATCTTCAATGATTCTGGATACCCATTGGTGTACGCGAATTCTACCAATTGTAGGTAGTCTTCGCATTTCGATGGTTTGTCCATCATGTACATTCTCAGTATATCTTCTATCACCATGTTCACCCTTTCTGTCTGTTCATCAGACTCGGGATGATAAGCTGTACTAAAGTTTAGTTTCGTTCTGAATCCTTTGAACAACCCTTTCCAGAAATTCAAGGTGAATTTTGGGTCTCTGTCAGATACAATTGTTTTAGGAATCTCATGCAATCGTGCCACTTCCTTCATGAAAATATCAGCAACCTATGCTTCCTTGTGCGTGGTTTTCAGTGGAATAAAATGGGTATCTTTCATAGGCTTGTCCACCACCACCATGATCGAATCATACAACTTTCCTGTTCTAGGAAATCCCATAATAAAATCCATTGTCACCATTTCCCACTTCCACTTAGGTGTGGTTAAATATTGCAACAACCCCACTGGGTGCCTATTCTCAACTTTCACTTTCTGGCATTCCATACATCTAGCGATGTACTCAGAGATATCTTTCTTCATACCTGGCCAAAAGTAATGGTTCTTAATCCCTGCCACAGTTTTATGATATCCAGGGTGTCCTGCATAAGGAACATTATGCATTTCATGCAAAATCATATGTTTCAGGTACTGGACATTTGGAACAAAAATCTTGTTCTTGCACAATAATATTCCATCTATTCCCAACTTATAATTATCCACCTTCTGAAGAATCTTACCCTGCTATAGCATTGCTACCAATTCTTTGTATTGCATATTTGCATTTGCAGTCTCCAGAATTTTTCTTTTAACATCAGTTTGGTACATGCTAATGGTTGTAGCATGTAACTCATGCACCTTCGTGTTGATTGCATCAACCACTTTATTCTCTTTCCCCTTGATATGCTTTATATCAAAGTCATATTCTCTTAAGAATTCTAACCATCTACTTTGTCTAGCATTTATATTTGGCTGATCAAATAAATATTTCAAACCATTGTGGTCTGTTCTTACCTCAAACATCTTTCCCATGAGGTAGTGTCTCCATTTCCTTAAGGCATGCACTATGGCTACCAACTCCAAATCGTGAGTGGCATAGTTTCTTTCATGATCCTTCAACTTCCTTGATTTGTAACATATGACAAACCTGTTTTGACTGAGGACTCCACCAAGTCCTTCATTACATGCATCGGTGCATACGATGAAGTCTTCTTCTGGGTCTGCGATCCTCAATATTGGAGCACTTGTCAATAATTGTTTCAAGTGTTGGTAACTTTTCTCACAATCTAGTGTCCACTGAAACTTCACTCCCTTTATTTTCAAAGAAGTGATTGGATGCGAAATATTTGAGAATCCTTCAATAAATCTTCTATAGTAACCTGCAAGACCCATGAATGATCTCACCTCTGTCACATTCTTCAGTGATGACCATTCTCTAATGGCCTCTATCTTCTCAGGATCCATTGCTATCACATTTTTTGAAATGATATGCCCCTAAATAATGAATCTATTTCTGATAAAATGAGCACTTGCTCAATTTGGCATATAACTGACGCTCCCTTAATACTTAAAACACCATCCTCAAATTATTTTCATGCTCTTCCTCTAGCTTGGAATATATAAGAATGTCATCCAAAAAGACAATGAAAAACTTGTCCAAATACTCTCAAAAAACACCATTCATTAAGAACATGAAAACAACCGGTGCATTTGACAACCCAAATGGTACCACTATGAACTCATAATGATCATACCTTGTCCTGAAGGTGGTCTTGCTAATATCTTCTTCTTTAATTCTTACCTGATGGTATCCTGATCTGAGATCTATCTTTGAAAATATCTTTTCATCCTTCAATTGATCAAAGAGGTCATCAATCCTTGGTAGAGGATACTTGTTATTAACAGTCACTTTATTCAATTGTTTGAAGTCAATGCACAACCTTAGTGTTCCATCTTTCTTTCTCACAAACAAGACTGGGGCACCCCAAGGTGACATGCTTGGGCATATATACCCCTTCTTCAGAAGTTCTTTCAGTTGCATTTGCAACTCCTTCAATTCTGGTGTACTCATTCTGTAAGGAGTCTTTGATACTGGCGCTGCTCCAGGCATCCAATTTATATAGAAATCAATGTCTCTCCTTGGGAGTAATCTGGGTACTTCCTTGAACACATCTTCAAAATCTTCTAGGACTACATAATCCTCCAAATTTGGCACCTTATCTCTAGGTGTCTCTTCCAAATGAGCTGCAATTATTTGACATCCTTTTCTATAACACTTCTTCAGCTGCAATGATGAAATTTCTCTAATGGTTACTTCCCTGGGGATTCCCTATACCTTCCTTGGTTTCCCTTCTCAAAATACTTCTTGAATTCCCTCCAAGTAACACTTTTATCTACAATGTGTTGTACCTGCACAAGTTGATCCCACCACATGGAGGCCTTTCCTTTGATTTGATAGATAGTGATTCTACCTTTTGCATGAGAAGAATAATTATGTATTTGAAAATACTTCCTCATGCCTAGAAACCATGTTTCTGCATCTTCATCCTTCTTGTGCTCACCATCAAATGTAGGAGGTTCGATTTTGTTCATTTCTCCTTGTAGCTCATCCACCCCAGATCTCTTATACCTTCTGACATGGGATAGACTTGAGTTGTTTCCTGATCTCTTATGGGAATGCCTTTGGGAATGATGGTAATGTTTACTAGCACTTTTTACTTTTTTTTTCTCCTTTGAAGGTTTGTAACTCCCAGATTCACTTGAGCCACTCTCCTTAACCAATTTCTTTTCTATTCTATTCAAACCCTCCAATAACTTCATGTTGAAGCCTGCTACTCTTTGGATTTCATAATCCTTTCATTATTAGCTTTATGGCTTTGGACATCCTTCTGCAAAATATTAATGGTCTCATCCATATTCATATCTTCATTCCTTCCTTCTCCATGTCCATTGGAGTTCGTTCCTTCCATGCCCAAATGGACATCCATTCCTATGGACTCTGCACTGGTTTGACCTGATCGAGTTGTTGTTAATTCTGCAAAACGTGTAGCCATCGAAACTAATCAGGCTAACAATTCAATAATTCATGAGAATATGCACCATTTCGATTCAACATACACATCATCATTATCACTCCTGGTTTCCTAGTATTATGAACATGACAATTCTAGATAGGACCCAAGAATAAAAAACATAGACGCACAGTTATTTTCGAGATACACTTGTGCAAGAAGGTGGTTCGTCGAAACCACTTTCACCAAGACGTGGTATCACGTGTCTCAACATGTAAAATCCACCACTCATGGAGCAGGCGATGGCTTAGTCAAATCACCCTACTTCACTCATTTGGTACTTCACAGCCATGTGGCGTCAACCGAACTCTGCCATGTAACGAACTCAAAATCTAATAATTTGAAATGGATTGGCTGAGCATGGAAACCCAACGCTCTTGTACGTAATCCATCTATGCTTAATAAATGGAATTCTATAATTACCACTCCCCAAGTATGAAGATATACGTGTAACCATAACCGAGGTAATCCCCAAATGCTCGAATTTCTTCTCTCTGTAAAAACACCTTTCGGTATCCATAACCTGAGATACATGGACAAGGCTAAATCGAGTGAGACTGGTTATTCGAGCAACATGCTAGGTTTTCCTATGAATAAGGAGGAAAGGGTCCTTGGGCACATTATAGAAACTAAGTTTCATAGAGATCTAGCTACAGACTCTTGGTTGGAAGTCAATATGAATCCCACTATAAAATATTTAGTCATCAACAGGCCAGCCGCTAAGAATAAAAGGAGCAAGCGGCATAAGAAGGAGGAATCTATGGCTGAAGCGACCGAAAGTGTTGGAGAGAATCAACTGGTCTAGTTATATTCTTCCTTAAAGGTGTAGATCGCTAAGCTGAAGTAAGTCTTCAACTAAGATAAGCATGTCTCAGCGAATTTTGAATAGCCGGTAGCGGAGGTAAAGAGTACCAGAGATGATAGGCATGTTCTTCAAACGACCCTTTTTACAATAGGCTAACTATTGTCATCAACCTTTTTTTTGTAATTTTGTGATTAATACGATTATATAAATATAGAAATGGATTTTAGACTGTTTTATTACAATTTCTATCTGGTGATGTTATGAATCTTGTTTTCTTTTGTAATAAGTTTTTCTTGTAATCTTATATTTTTTTATTTTCATCTGTCTAAATCAGAGAAAATTAAAACTCAAAATTCTTTTTAATTAATGCTTTGATGCGGTTATGTGTTTCTTTTTCTTTTATTATTATGCAATTTAAACTCAGAATCATCTCCTTCCAAGTGACTTCCCGTGCATTAAACTTGACCAGTTCATTTATTTTTTCGTGCATAGCAATATTACAAGGTAAAAAGCTTTTTCACACACCTAAATCTACTATGCATTTCTTCTTCGTTGCACCGAAAACTCACGCGCACTACTCTTGCATTGCATGTCAATATCCATTGTGCACAGTTTTTGTACCACACACTGATATTCCACATGCATTTCATCCTATGAATGCACCATGCCAAGTTTAACATATTCCATAGCAACCCAAATATCTGCGCACACTACTGAATACACCGTCACGAAACAACTTATACTCATACTTATGTGCATACTAACAAAACTCCTCTACGTTAAGCAATACTTGTGTACCCCATGTGCACATTACTATATGTGTGCTCACCGCGCAAGGCTAAATTCATCACGTGCATCTACACATAATAATCTTTTGTGCAACACCACAATTTACCGTGCATACTCGCACGCCAACGTTTTCTCGCGTGGTGTCAAAATTTACCGCGCGCGCCAGCATGCCAACCTTTTCCATGGACATTCCGTGACTCCAATTATGGTCACTTCTAAGTTACTCTCATGTGAATATTCACTTCAACTTAACCCCTCTGGCCCATCCAAGCTCAGTGTTGAACTGAAGCTCTGATACCATTCTGTAATGTTCCCCTGACCAACCTCAGGTCGGGGTACACCACTCCAAAGAAACCACTCATGCTCTGACACCAACCGATAACATTCTAGCCTTTAGGCCGGGCCATGCTACTCTAGGGAATGCTTTCATTCCCATACTGTGGAACATACAGTAGCATATCCAGTAGTCAACTAAGCAATGCCACATAAATTTATCTTTAAACTGCATGCAACTAAAGCATATACATACAACATGCTTGCAGAAGCTTTACATATAAACATAAACAAACAATTACTTTATGTAACATACGAATTGTATACTGAAATAATAGTAACTACATATATGCAGCATTTACAGAGAATTAAGCATAAACATACAAGGAATTATAATCACATTTATTATAAACCACAACATAGGCATGTAAATAACAAGCAACATATCATTTTTATGATACAACTGGTACTTATCTTGGAAAGATTGTCACCAACTGCATACAGACCATCCATGAACCTCCCAGCCATAGACTACATTGTTCATCACTCTCAATAGTGAGTCACCCTCGAGTTGGGACTAAACTCCACCCAAGGTAAAGGGTTCTTATCCAGGCTAAGGCTCATGGACAACAGGAAAGACTCTGTCTCAGGTGCTCACTCAACTAACAGCCTACAGCCTCTCATTCCCCACATGCCTGTCCCACCCAAGGAAGTGTGCCCCTTCTCTACTCAATAGTCCCTCGGCTACCCCACTTCCTTTCCAGGGCTTCAGCAACAGGCCAGACCAGAAGTCTCAGAGCATTGTAGCTGCAGTGTAGCACCTTCAAGGAATCAATCCCCAACAATTCTCTTACTCAGATAATTGCTCATAGGCCTGGCAACCCACTTCTTCAGTCCTTCTCCAAGATAACCAGGTACACCAACAAAAAATTCTATGGAAATAGGCTCTGAAAATGGTGAAATTTGTCTCAAGGATAACGGAATGCATGAGTGAAATGGTCATGCAATCATTGACTGGATAACTGAGTGTGGAGGAGAATCACTATGAACTCTTCGTGGAAGTCATTGTGTGAATAATGGTTGGTCAGGCTACTGGTAAGGTATCCGTGAGAAGTCTCCCAATGAGCTAAGTTCCCCCATGATATGAATGCATGACCCCAACTTGACACTTGTCATATAAGAAGTTACGTTGGTCCACTTGTCCCCAACTTTAGAACTTAGGATAAAATATTTATCCATACTTTATGTCTTAGGAAATATTAATATAATATTGCCTTGACTTTTTTCCCTCCCTTTCCCTAACTGGTGAAGTTCAGTCCCCCATATATTTTATCATGGTCGGTCTGTGCGCAACGATGTATTTTATATTAATCATGAGTCATGTACAAAGTAGGCACATTGGCCTTTGACATCTAGGCGTTCCGGCCTAATACCAAAAAATAAGCATCCCAACTTATAATAACCGGCTCACCAGCCTATAACACATATCATATACAC
>ML789983.1:154301-165951 GCA_009831015.1 Picea engelmannii | reverse complement strand
TTCTAGCTCGGAGCTTAGATTTGAGAAAACAATAGTTGTTGGAAAGGTATTTAGGAGTAGAAGACATCTGCCAACCCATACTTTTGATTTGGAAAATTAAATTTCTCAAAAATTAATAAATATATTTTTGTAGCAGTAAAAAGAGTGGAATTGCAACATGTAGTTGTTGTAACTTTTTACTCAGAATTCAGATTGAGGTATGAGTACAGTCATTGGGAAGATGTTTCCAGGAGGAATGCATCAAGAAAATAAAAAATTGAATTGGTGCAATGTGTCCTTCCTAAATTGATGAAAAAATAACCTGTGTTCTATATGATGAAATGTTTTATGATGTGCCTATTTCTAACAATAATCATTATATGCACATTTATTGCAGAATTAGAGGTACATAAAGAAACTTTAGTTCTTATATGATGACTGGAGTCATGGAATATTCTCAAGGATATTATAGCCATTAGGAAGAGATCATAGGTCTGCATGTTAGCATGGGGAATGTTGATATAGAGTCAAATGGAAGAAGAGATAGGCAAGAGCATTTCACTATGAGAATTATGCACATGGAAGTGTAGAGCTACAAGGATGATAATGAAAGGATTATGAAGGCTCAAGAAGATATACTTTAGAGATTAAATATGTTGGCATAATAAATTTAACAAATAATCTGGCACAAAGCAAGCAACTAGACTACTAGTTCTAGACAAGTATCAGCATCTGGATCTCATAGAAAAATGGATGATCATGGAAATGATAGGAAGTTAAGAAGCATGAGAATACACCATCATTCTCTAAGGAATTCCATTATAAGAACTCATGCAAGTTCAGGACCAGGAAGAAACCCAAGTGTGTCTCTTGTTCGAAGGTAAAGAAGAAGGGTTGAGGCAGACATATTGCAAGGTGAACTTAGGAAAATAAAGCCACCTACTTTCAATGGTGAACATAAGAACGGAGAAGAGGCAGAGGCATGGCTATTGAAAATGAAGAAATATTTATGGATGCATGATTACCCATCCCGGGTGGAAGCTATAATTACCACCTACCACTTGCAAGGGAAGGAAACCATGTGGTGGGATCAACTTAAGCAATCCAAGAACCTCGATGAGAAAATGATCTCATGGACCTAGTTCAAAGGATATTTTCAAGATAAATATTTGTCTAAGCATTACTATGAGAGAAAGATGAGAAAATTATTTGAACTGAAGTTGGGAACCATGAAAATGGAGGAATATGAGAAGAAATTCTTTGAATTGTTAAAGTATGTTGACTTCATCAATGATGAGAAAGTAAAAATCCAAAGCTTTTTAAATGGGTTACCCTCCTTCTATAGTGACAAGATTTAGTATGATAACCCCAAGACCTTGGAGGAAATGATAAGGATAACAAGGCACATTTATGAGAAAAGTAAACGAAGGCCAGTGTTCCAAAACTCTTGGAATAACAAGATGAAAGGGAAAAATGATCAAAGGTAGAAAGGTTTTAATCCACCATTTTTCATAAATAACTCCCAAGAAAATCAAAAATGTCGAGAAGCCAAAAATGAGAAAAAGAATGCAGATTCATTTGGAAAACATACAAGGAAACAACCTATTCAATGTTGGGGATGTGAGAGGAATCACCTATATAGGGACTACCCTCACAAAGGAGAAATAATGAGTATTTTCCACAACATTCGGGCGATTGAAACAATGGAAGACATGGGAGGAAGCATGCCGAGGATTTATGTAGCCTTGGACAACAAACATGCAGAGTATCAATCTCCTATGATCGATGTGGAAGGTAAGATTGATAACCATCCCATAGCAATTTTGATTGATTCTGGAGATAGCCATAGTTACATAAATGCTAACATTTTTGAAATATTTCACTTGCAAAGAAGTAAGCATAAGAAATCTTGGTTAGTTCAATTAGCCAAGGGGGCTAAGAGGAAAATCAATGAGTTGGTTAAATATTGTCCCATAGACATGAATGGACGTAGCACAAAGGTATATGTAAAAATCATATCATTGGGTTCATATGATTTTCTAATTGGCATGGATTGGTTGGAAAAACATCATGTTTTCCTAGACTGTTACAACAAGACAATCACATGTCTTGATGAGGAAGGGAAGCAAGGAAAGATTCAAGGCATTCCAAGAGTTGTAGTTGTTAGAGATTTTCCAACTATGTAGTTGAAGAAGAGCTTTAGGAAGGGATGTCAGATGTTTGTATCCCATATGGAGGAGGCAACCAAATACAAAGTGGAAAACATTGAATACCATCCAGTCTTGAGGGACTTTGAAGATGTTTTTAGACAAATTATAGGATTTCCACCAAAGTGATACATTGATTTCTCTATTAATTTGGTTCCAGGAGCTTCCCCGGTGTCTAAGACACCTTTCTATAAGGTGTACACTAGAATTGAAAGAGTTACAGATGTAGCTTGAATAAATTTTGAAGAAGGGATATATATTCCCAAGTGTGTCACCTTGGGGAGCCCCGATTCTTTTTGTAAAGAAGAAGGATGGAACCTTAAGGCTATGTACTAATTTTAGGAAGCCTAATAAGGTTACCATAAAAAATAAGTATCCTTTGCCTAGAATTGACGATTTATTTGATCAACTAAGAGGTGCAAGAATATTTTCCAATATTGACTTGAGATCAGGTTACCATAAAGTAAGGATAAAGGAAGAAGACATCATCAAGACATCATTCAGAACAAGATATAGGCATTATGAATTCAAGGTAGTGTCATTTGGGCTATCAAATGCCCCAGAAGTTTTTATGTGCCTGATGAATGGAGTGTTCAGGGAGTACTTGGACAAGTTTGTAATTTTGTTCCTAGATGATATCCTCATCTACTCTAAATCAAAAGAAGAACATGAGAATCATTTAAGAATGGTATTTCATGTTTTAAGAGACCATAGATTGTATGCTAAGCTAAGTAAGTGCATATTTTATCAAAAGAAGATTCACTGCTTGGGGAATATAATATCAACAACAGGGATAATAGTAGATCCTAAAAAGATAGAGGCCATTAGAGGATGGCCAACACCAAATAATGTGACCGAGGTTAGATCATTCATGGGTCTTGTTGGTTATTACCGAAGATTCATAAAAGGTTTTTCAAAGATTGCATGTCCAATCACTTATTTGCAAAAGAAGGGAGTGAAGTTCGAATGGAATTTCAAGGGTGAAGAGAGTTTTCAATAGTTGAAGGGAATATTGAGAAGTAAACCAATATTGAATATTGCAGATCCAAAAAAATATTTTGGTGTGTGCACCGATGCATGCAAGGAAGGACTCGGTGGAGTTTTCAGTCAAAGGGACCATGTGGTATGCTATGAGTCGAAAAAATTAAAAGAGCATGAGAGGAATTATTCTACACATGAATTGGAGTTAGCAACAATTGTACATACATTGAAAATGTGGAGACATTACCTTATGGGTAACAAATTTGAGCTAAGGATAGACCACTATGGTCTGAAGCATTTGTTTGGACAACCAACACTAAATGTTAGGCAAACTAGATGACTGAAATTTCTGAGTGCATATGACTTTGAAATTAAGCATATAAAGGGGAAATAAAATCAAGTGGTTGATGCACTCAACAAGAGAGCTCATGAAGTGCATATATCAGCCATCAACATGTACAAGGCAGATCTAAAAGAAAAAAATATTCTAGTAGAAAATTCAGATGAACACTATGTCAAAATAAAAGAGACATTACATCAAGGTAATTTTAAGAAGAAATTTAATTATTATGAATTGAAATAATTGGAATTATCATGTATAAGGATAAGGTGTATCTGCCTAACTCCATTGAACTAAAAAATGCAGTGATGAAAGAGATGCATAATGTGCCATATGCAGGGCACCCGGGATATCAAAAGACAATTGCAGCAGTAAGAAGCCAATATTTTTGTCCATGAATGAAGAAAGAAGTGGCTAATTACATAGCCAAATGTCTAGAATTCTAAAAAGTAAATACATAACATAGACACCCAGTAGTTTTTATACAACCATTGTCCATTCTAGAATGGAAGTGGGAAGTTGTCACGGTTGATTTTATTACTAAGTTGTCTAGAACAATGAAGAAAAAAGATTGCATCATGGTGTTGGTGGATAAATTGACTAAAGTAGTGCATTTATTCCAGTAAATACTACACAAAAGGAAACAAATATTACATATCTCTACATGAAAGAAGTTGCTAGGCTACATGAAGTGCCTAAGGAAATAGTTTCAGATGGATATCCAAAGTTTACTTCCAATTTTTGGAAGGTTTTGTTCAAGGGATTTGGGACAAACTTAAATATTAGTACAACATATCATCTAGAGTCAGAAGGGAAAACATAAAGGACTAACAGGATAATTGAGGACATGCTTAGAACGTATGTGATGGATTAGCCATCAAAGTGAGAATATTGTATTCATTTAGTTGAATTTTCCTACAATAATGGGTATCAAGACTCATTGAAAATGAGTTTGTTTGAAGCATTGTATGGAAGAAAATGTAACACACTAGTGAGTTGGGATAATCCAGCAAACAGAGCATTTGTTGGACGAGAATTGTTAAAGGAAATGGAAAAGATAAAGTAGAATTTAAAGGCTACCCAGGATAGGAAGAAAAGTTATGCAGACAGAAACAAAGTTTCTAGAGATTTTAAAGAGGAAGAATATGTGCTCTTAAAAGTTAATGAAAAGACAAGTTCGATAAGATTAGGAAGTTGCTTGAAGTTGGTAGTAAGATATTGTGGGACTTTTGAAATATTAGAAAAGATAGGGCTAGTTGCATACATGTTAGCTTTTCCTGCATCCATGAGAGTGCATAATCTATTTCATGTGTCATTGTTAAAGAAATATTTCCCTAATCTTAACCACATAACTGATTGTAATGTGATCTAGGTGGACCACGAAGGGGATTTCCGAGTGGAACCGGTACACATCCTGGACTAGAAATTCAAAGTGCTCAGGAAAAAATACATAGGGTTGGTAAAGGTTCAATGGAATTTCTATGGTACTGAAGATGGTACATGGGAGAATGAAAAAAACATGTGGGAATAGTACCTACAAATTTTTGACATTTTTGAAGAAAAAATAATGCAAGACTCCATTTTGACTAGCCATAATCTTGGAACCACATCTTCGAGTCCTAGCCAAATGCATTGGGGACCTTGATAAAAGAATGACTCATTCCTTGGGTTAACCTTGATAAATGAATGGTACATCCCTTGGGTTATCCCTGATAAACATATGGTGCATTCCTTGGGTTATCCCTAATAAAATAATGGAGCATTCCTTGGGTCAGCGAGTTAAAAGGAACATGAGATTGTGGTTGGAGTTGTTAAATGTTGGACAACTGAGAGGGGGGGGGGGTGAATCAGTTGTTACTAATCTTAAAAAATTATACTCATTTTAAACTTTTTACAAAACACTCAATGATGATCACAATAATGCAGGGAAGTAAGCAATAGAATATTCAACATCAATCATAGACATGAAATATATAGAGACAGATATTCCTGAGGAAACCCGCTTCTTCTTGATATGATAAGTAGTCTTTATTTTTTGTACATTATCATTCTTATGAGCACCAACTCCTTTCGAGGCTACGACCTCTGTTTTAGAAGAAGCAACTTGTTGAGAGCACCAACTCTCTGGTTTCTCTAGCACCCACTAGAAGGAAGCATCAACTCCCTTTGTGTTTTAGCACCAACTGGAAGGAAGCACCAACATCCAGTCACACAAGCACCAACCTGTACAACATGCAACTTGATGAGAGCACCAACTCTCTTGATTCTCTAGCACCCACTAGAAGGAAGCACCAACTCCCTGAGTGTTCCAACAACAACTGGATAGAAGCATCAACTTCCAATTACACAGGAACCAACCTGTATAATAGAGAACAATAGTTCTCCCTTGCACCACCCTACCACCCTGGTTTTTCTGGCTGCAACCATATGGAAGCTACAACTCCCTCTGTTCAAGAACCCACTTGAAACTCTGAGGACAACAATCCTCCCTAGCACCACCCTACCACCCTGAAATATAAATCTTCGTTACTGAAATTTATTACAGTGATACAATATTTATCAATGACTTACTAGTCTCATAATTGTTAGGCTACACTGCTCTTCTCTACCTGCATCAGTGTCTTCCTGCTCGCATATTCTTTTGATTTATGTTCTTCTCCTATGTCTCTGCATGCGCACCTTGGTTTTCTCTTCATCTCTTAGATATGCATTTTTTTCTATGTCTTTCTTCTTCATTTTATGTTATGTGCACCATTGCCATTCTCTATGCTATGCCTCTTCTATGTGCTTCAACTCATGTGCACATCTTGCTTCTTCCCACATGAATAACTATCAAAATAAGAAACCATCTCTTCTCTGTTCTATGTATATTTATCATGCCAAGTCCTTTTCCAGATCGTACACACAACTCTTCGTCCTCTCTGGCGATTATCCTGAGTTTGTTCTTCATCAGTGGTTGTTATCCTGAGATTCTTTAGCTTCCCTGGCAGTTACAGTCTTCAACACTTTTTCATATGTCAATTGTCTCTATGATGAGTCTTCATTCCACTAGTAGTTACCTCAATACTCTTCATCTCCTCTGGAGATCACCCTAAAGCTCTTTGAATTTTCTAGCTGATACAATCACTTTGTTCTCGCAGTTACAAAGAGAACCTCCGCGCACTCATCCCTTTGGCGCCTTTTACCTTCATGCGAAAACTTCACCGTGGTCACTATATTTTATGGCTAAGCCCCTTCCTTTCATGTGACCATGAGCTATGATCAAACGCCTATCTAAAATCCACTTCGTGACTTCGCATTTCATATTTTCTGCTACGAGTCACCTTGATTCTCCCAACTCTCAAAATCCCGAGGTGGATCCTAGAGAGGTGCTAGCTCCTCTCTTAACCTTCATTGATGTGACCATGGTTGTGACCAAATGCCTATTCAGAGGTCGCTTCCTGATCTCGTTTTAGTGAGTGTTACAAGAGAATCCCCCTGCGGATAAGTGGATTCCCTCTTGGGCTCTAGACTCCTAAGTCCAAGACAGAAAGAGTGTTAACTTTGGTCACTGACATCCTTTTAAATCTAATGAAACTAATGTATAGAGAAGACGAAGAAAGGAGTACATTTTAAATGATGTTCTTCCTCGCACAGTCCGAGCTAATATTTGATCCCCAAGAAACATGCCAAGCACATATGTATATTAATGAAAACAAAGCAAAGTTATTACAACCATGATGTAGATGCAGCAGCTTCACCAAGCTCTCCTTGTCCAACCCTTTGCTCAAATAATCCACACAAAATGATAATTCTTCAATGATAAATCTCCCTTATGATATCATAAGTTAGATGCCTTCAATGTTTCCCCCTTTCACCATGAAGAGGCCTCCTTATATAGGCTTGGAGAGTCCTAACCACTTAAGATATTCTTGGGATAAGTTGAGGATTCTTCTCCTTTAGCTGTGGATCTTCCCTAAGATAGAGCCTTGACCTCAGATATGAATCCAACCAACTCCATATATGAGGGGATTATTCCCTGATTTTCCTCAACAATCCAAACTTATCTCAAAAAAGGCCAGTGCTCCCTCAGAATGGGACACAGAGCATTGGAACGCTCCCCCAAAAGAGGGCACAAACAACTGACACTCCTTGACAGTTTATAGGGGAGTGTTTCCTTCCAAAATTGATTTTTGAGTGGTTGTTTCCATGGCAAAAGACTTGTACCCTTTGTCAAATGATTTCTCCTCTTCAAAAATAGTCTTTTGAGGTGTCTTTTGAGTGTTCTTGATAATGTCATCCGAGACATGACATAGGCAAGATGACAGTATGATTTTGCAACACTTGCAGCCAAAATGAGACACTTGCGACATTGGTAATGAAAACACTAGGCCATCATTGTAATGAGTATTTTTTGTGTGTAACAGATTGCCCCCAAAAGTATGGACTCATAGAACCTGGAAGAAGCTACACACAAACATCAAACACATATTATGACATGTTTCAAACCCAAGGCATGCATACCTATGATTGAGTGATAAAGACTTTCAAGGTATGGCCGCCATAAAATATACTACGGATCCATAATTATATTGAAAAAAAGGTATAGCCACTAAAGATACAATGTGGATCTATACTCCTATGACCTGAATTGATCGTAGTCATGAAGAATACATAGTGGATCTAAGAAACGAAAAGACATAGCCACAACCAATACAAAGTGGATCTATGTGACGATATATGTGTCAATGTTAAAAAGAAACTCTATCGCAACCTAGGAAAAGTACATATAAGAGTGAAGACTCAACCCAGGGTATTCTCACCGGTCCCGATGTAGTGCGAATCTAACCATGTGAATAGATGTCCTGATGTCGAACATGGCAGAAACCACTTGATTACTGGTCAATGAGGTAAACCGTTAACAAGCACGAGGGAAATCACCATTGATGTCAATGATCCCCAAGGTACTCTAGTACATTCCAACAAATGCGAATGGATCAGCTAAAGTCACATCCATGGAATCATCCGATCAGAGGTCAATGATGTAAACCCACTGTTAGACGCGAGGATGCCTACCATTGAGGCATGTAGGTCCCAAGGTACTAACTGGTTTCTAAGTCTAGTTCCTGGATAATGTGTTGAATTCGACATGAATAGACCTGTCGAAGGAGGGCCTTGATGTATCCCCCATCAACGACACGAAACTGACACAGAGATGTAATTTGGTAGATCAAATGAACATGGATTGACACGGGTATTGAAACAGGAAATTTGTGGTGGATGACTCTCGAGGCAGATACTTCCCTTGAAAACTGAGGCACAACAGCAGAAACATGACATGGACCAAAACATGATAATGCATTGGATACAGTGACTTTCATCGGGTGACCCAAAGGAGTAAGAAAACTCAGAGGATTGGTTTAGTGCAGAGGTTCAACGGATTAAAATGCGTGAAAATACAAAGTGTTGTGTTCAAGGGCGACCGTAAGAATTGTTGGTAATGTTCTCAAAAACTGCTTGGTTTGCTTCTTTCAATTTTTCCCCCATCCAGATAGATGAGTGCATCTTTTTAATTTAACGAGCTTGAGGAGGGTAAAACATGCTTGATATAACTCACCTTCAGTAAGTCCCTCTTAATTTATTTAATGAACTGGAAGAAGTAAGGGTTCGGTCCCGTATGGGCCCTTCAATGTATGATTGTTTAACGAGTCTAGAGAAGCTAAACTTAGTGATTTTTCATATTTAGAGAGTTTGAAAATGACTTAAAGGCGACTCCAGTGTTGTCCTTTTTCATAATGTTAGTCTTGCGAGGCCAAAAAAGAGATAAATTGTCACTCGACAGACACCCTTTCAAACCTTTTAACAAGTGGGAAAGGAAGCAAGATAACTCGACAATCTTTTCATGTTTAGAGAGTCTAAAAATAGCTTAAAGAAGACTCCAAGGGGTTCCTTTTTCGTGTATCCATGCGAGTCTGGAAAAGATATAAAAGTTTACTCAGTGCGTTCTTATGTTTTTTCGAGCGTGAGAACGAACTAAGACTATGCTCGTTAATGTGACAAGATGAAAATCGAACAAAACTGCTCTGAAACCTATCAATAATGTCAAAATTGCATGCCAGCGTATTAATAAGGCCTCCAAAATATTTCTCAAAAACCCAAAATAACTATGCTTTGGAAAAAGTGAAATTTATAATAGTCAAATGGGGTAAAAATGTATTTTACAATTTCATTTGTGCAAATATTTGTAGCAGTGGAGAATTTGAGCTTTGGAGGGTGAATATTTATTTGTTCAGTGCTGGAGCTACGGTCATCTATTTATGTCATCGTCTGGATCAGGTTGGTGCTTTTCTTCCTCTCTATAATTTACATGGTTTAAATTTCGTTTTTAGGCAAAAATTGAGTTCACAAATTGATCCCCTGGGTCATATAAAGCACACAAAAGGGCTCAGTGCTCCTCCAGAATTAGAGGGGGACTATTGCCTGAAAGATGGTAAGGTTTCACCAACTCTCTAATGTGGGAGTGAGAGGGGTGTTGCCCGAAAAGCACAAGAAAGATGCCCAAAAAATGCCAGTGCTCCTTCAATGTGTAAAGGGAGGCATTATATTTTTTGCACAATGCCCTGGTGGCCCTTTTAAAGAAGTGTTGGCACCCTAGTGTGCATGTAAAAGGGGTATTGGCCTCATAAAAAGAGCATAAATGTTTTTAAATATTTTTTATTGGCCAATAATTGCCGAAAAAGCGTGACTAATGACTTTTGGTTGTTGATGATTGTAGGTAAACTCGAAAAAAGTCATGATCGAGTGGAAAGAAAGAGAGAATGAGCTCGATGATGTGGCCACCTTGAAAAGTCCTCGATCAAGGGACGCCTTGAGGAATTGTGGTCTCCTCAAGTTCTTCCAAATGCAAAAGATGAAGAAAGAGATTCTTCTTCTCGAGTATATGATCGGGTTGTGGAATGTTGCAGATCAAGGGTTCCAAATTGGAATGAAGCTTCTTACCATGGAATTGGAAGATGTGTACCTCCTAGCTGACCTCTCAAAGAGAGGGGCCCCCATTATTTTATCCAGATAGAGGTCACTTCCCGTGCCTATGGATGAGTACTTGGCAAACCATTATGTCCCAGGATCGAGATTAGTGGGAGGTAGAATCGCAATCAAAGACATCAAGGATCTACCTCTTCAGTCCATTCTATTTTCCATTATGAGTATAGTGAGAAGTAACAACTCAGATTTAGTTTCAAGATCACAGGTGGCCTATGGTTTACAGTGTCTAGAGCCAACACTATTTAACTGGAGTGCAGGGCTCCTTCAGAATGTGAAGGAGCAGATTATGAGATGCAGAGCAGGGAAGTGGAAGAAGTTTGGATATGGTTCATTCTTGGTTTTGTTCTTCTTAGAACGCATTCCTTATATGCAACCTTAGATTTCATTAGAAGTATGACCAGTGGGAGAGCCGCGTATGGAGCGATGGACTAGCCTATCTCTGAGATTAGGATCAAAGACAGAGTTCGGGTTCACTAGTGACTTCTTTGCTTGGATGGGATGCCAATTGATCGTGATAGAATACTTCCCATACGCTAGAGTGGATTTCTGGGGAAGCATGGTCTTGGTCCTTCCAGATGGGGTGGACTGGGATGCGTCAGGTAAGAAACCAAAAATGATATTTTCAAGTGTTTTTTTTTTATTTTAAAACTTATATTATTTTTTGGGGGGTACGTAGAAGATTTTTTAACAGATGTACCATTTCATCATGCATATAGGGGAGCAACACGTCCGACAGAGATACTGGCATTAGGGCGCCACAGGGATGCTCAGATAGCAGTAGATCATGAGGTAGCAATAGGGGGTCTCCGAGAGGTGGAGACAAACCTCCATGGTATTACGATGGGTATCCCTCGTCTTGAGAGGGAGGAAGTACCCTTGCACTTGTAGAGACACACAGTGGGAGTCCTTGAGATTATTAACTCTTTACTGAGATGAGTAGCCCGTGCAGTGGTGTGATACTTAGAGCACAATGTGATGCGGGAGGACTAGGACCTCACTAATATTTTTTGTACAGTCATTATGATGATGTTATGGGCACGAGGACCCAACATTTTTCCCTTCTATGTACTCTTTTTATGTAATCAAACATTTTCTATCACGCCGTATATATATATATATA
>ML789983.1:126034-148220 GCA_009831015.1 Picea engelmannii | reverse complement strand
CATGGGTAGCATTTGGGATCAACTCATACAAAGTACCAGATTGGGAATAAACCAAATCTAAGTACTAAGCCCGAGAAATGGCCTCTTCCTTGGTGACTACACCACCCATGGAAACATCACGAGCAATGGGGGGTAACAGTGATTTAGTAAAACATTCCACTAATAATCAGTCAGGAATGAATGCTTTGATCAACCTTCGTCGTTGTCTCCACTCATGAATATGATCAGAGATATGCACAGAGTTTAGCTGACGAAGGGAGGTCAATATTTTAGTACCCATCTTGTATTGAATGGGTATTTTAAAGTGCGTGAGAAATGACATGGCAAGGGAGTTGAAATCTTGGAAAGAACCACGTGGAAGTTCGATATACCACTTGGATGATGAGCCCGTAAGTGTTCACTAAAAAGGACGTAAATAGATAGAATTGTCCATTAAGGAGTTCTATGAACACCATAAATGGAAATTCATCACATGATTGTTCAGGTCTTCTCTATATTTACCGTCAAATTTTGGAATATCGGAAGGTAATTTAGCAGGGATGACTGGCCAAAAAGGATAATGAAATATAGGATTATTGGTTAATTAGGACAAGTCTGGGATATCCAGAGTCACGAGAAATGGTAGTTGTCAGTTAACATGAGGATGATACTAGTGTGGCATAGGGACACCAGTAGGACCGTAAACTAGGTTAGGTGGATAATTATATCTAATAGGTCCTCCTACATTCGGTTGTTCCTGACTAGTATAACTAGGATTCGATGATGGTTGAGAAACATGTGCATATGGAGGATAACCTAATGGGTTCTGAGGATTATAAGTCAGTTGATGGGTTTCCCATAAGGTGGATAGACATTTTTTCCATAAGGAGGATAAGGTTTATTTTGTCCTTGAGGATGTTTCCCACCAGGGAATAGTGTATTTCCTAGAAAAGGAATGTGCCAAGGGTTGGGTGTCACATTTTTTCCATACAATGGGTTAGAGACTCCAGTCTGGGATTGCCCCCCAAGATGATATTGTGTCCCCATTTGAGTTTGACTCCCAAATGGAGGCTTCCCCCAGCTTGAGGTTAAGTATCCAGAGGGATCTCGAAACTAGAAAATGAATGACCAGAGACTCCAACCGAATTGGAGCCACCAAGACTAGTTCCTCCAAACAAAGGTGTAGGGATAAAACCTCCGAGTGTAACCTGGGTAGTGTTGGTAATGGAAGGATTCAAAGATCTATACCCAAGTGGAACAAATGGATTTGGTCTAAGTGGTGTTACAATCGGATCCTGGGATGGTGTCACATTTCTGGTGGGGATTGTAGCAACATGGGGGGCCATAGTCGAATGGGCCATTTGGATACTAAGTTCTAAGTGAGAACTAATCAGCAATTGGTCTACAACAGTGATGACATTACTGGTCATTCCAGTAAAGTGATTTAAAGGTACCGTATAACTAACAAACGTCTCAGGACCTTGTGATGCCATAGGTTTATCGGGATGCGCTCCTAGGTTACCATATAGATCATGTACAGTCAAAGGGACAGAACCAAAACTAGAGGCTCCAACAGTATGAGCGAGGGTCCTAAATGATTCACTTTGGAAAAATGGATCCTCTACTCTAGATCTTGCATGAGGTCCGGTGGGTACCTCAGTATCCTCAATAAAAACAACCACTCCAGACGAGTTCACCCGCAACATATACAATTCTTGCCTAATTCTCAAATCTGGGTTGATTCAAAAATCTTCCAAAGAATTAGAAACAACTTGGAATTGTTCCAAAGAGTGTGTGCTTCCAACCTCATAGCCTAGTTCGTTATGAGCCTCAGGAGGGCCTTCTGAATATTTGGGAAGAAAAGGTATATAACCCTCGGGATCTTCCAGGCGTAACCCTTGCATCCTACGTGAACAACAAAGGCCAATGTTTCTTGACCTAAGTAACGAATGGAAAAATAAATATATGGCTGACTAACGAAAAGAAACAACATACACTAAAAATCTAGGAATCAAACCAAGCAAACAAAACCTTCTTTCAATGACCATACTAGTTGGTGATGAAATCCAATGTTGTTTGATCAAGTCAATAAGGGGCTAAGATATGAGTGGGTGGAACAGTTACTATGGTGACCTTCTTAACAGACTTATGCCTTAGTGAAATCTTCCACGCGGTAATTGTGGATTTACCCTCCAAGGAGCCCGAGTGAGTTTCACCAACGTTTGTTCCAGGTACAGTGAGACATCCCTTCACTGTCACCTTGTGTAAGAACCTAAATATTATGGCTACTAAGGAAACCAACTCGCATTCATCCCCTAAGCGGATACAATCAACAGTCCAGTCCAAACGCATGGGAAGGATAACAAGTTTGAAATCCTTTGAGAGAACTAAGGACAAGTGGACCGGTAGAACTCTAAAGGACTCGAACGGATTTGGAATTCATGAAGCACCAATACCAAATGAAAACAGTTGAACCTCAAGAAGAACCCCGAATATACGATTTGACTACTACAAATGGTTGAACCACGGAGGTATAATCTCCATAACTCTCCTGAATGTGACCTCATGAGTAACCCCTATGTGAGAGGGGGAATCCTAGAAAGCTTATACGACAATTCGATTTGATCTCCCTATCACAATATGCTAATGTTTGTTTTGAATAATTTGGAGAGTTGTACTCATAGCCTAATCCAAAGTGCTAATCCTAGTCTAATGCTGGTGGAATATTCTAAAAACAAAATGTTCTAGATCAATTTTAATTAGCATTAATTTTGTAGTTGTTCTTTACTCAGGGGTGTATGAAAGTGAAACATGATGGTATAATGACTCAATTCCCAAAAAATGCGTAACAAATGATAAAAAATCTTTTCTTTCAATGAAATTCTATTTAAGGGAAGGAGAAAAAATGTTATTTTCACTATCAAACACTAATATGGAGTATCCTCATGCAATTGTTTCTCAATCAAATCCAATATAATGCTAAAATTTCATAGAATTGTTCTAAGATCAAAAAACCAATCAGAAAAAAAAATATCTTGTCGTTTGTGTGTGAATGATAATCAATATGATGTAAGGATTCCTATGTCAATCAGAATTTAAGATCAATGAGATTCAGACAATCAGAAGCAAACTTCACACAAACAAAACACACTCTCATTGTGATTAAACAATAAAAAAAAAGGAAAACCAAATTTGCAAAAACGAACCAAAAATCTCAAACAAAAGAGAAATGTTGGAACACTGACCTCAAAGATAAAATGGAATGGTTCATAGATATCCTATTTTCCTTACCATAGCTTTCATTCAGTTAGATAAATGAGAAGAAAAGAACAATTTGATTTCAAGTCTTCAAATGAGAAGAATGACTCAAAGTAAGGAAAAAATGTCAAAAAATCCAAACAAAAAGGTAATCAATTCTCAGGAATCAAGGTGTTGGAGACCCAAACAAGGATACACTGAGGTGATAAGAACTCTGAGCAAATGAACACAACAAGAAATGGATTCAGGGTCTAAATCCCTACAAGATTTTTGACAGAAAAAGAGCAGCGCTCTGGTGTCAAGGGAACCAGGGTGTTACAACGCTCTATGGAAGCCTGGAAGGGGGCGCCAGTGCTATGGTAGTAGAGGCGGGGGAGTGCTAGCTTCTAAAAATTTAGAAAATTGCCCAGAAATCCAAAAACTCAATCAAAATAAAAAATTTAAAGTGTATAGGATGAGGTAAAGAGTCAATCAACACATCCAAGAATCAAAGACATAGTATGAATAAGGCAAAAAATGAGCAAAGGTATTACAAGATCTAGGAAAGAAACCAAAACTGAAAGCTTCAATTTCCCCAGTGAAGTTGCCAATTTCTGTTACAAGAGAATCCCCCTGTGGACAAGTGGATTCCCTCTTGGGCTCTAGACTGCTAAGACCAAGACAGAAAGAGTGCTAACGTTGGTCACTGACATCCATTTAAATCTAGTTAAACTAAAATATAGAGAAGAGGAAGAAAGGAGTACCTTTTAAATGATTTTCATCTTCGCACATTCCGAGTTGAGCTTTGATCCACAAGCTCCTCGATAAGTCCTTCAAAACAAACAAAGACAGAACAAACTTCCTATTCTACTAAGATTAGCTTGAAACCAAATCTATCTAATAGAAACAAGTTCATGTAGAACAAACAAAACCTTGAAAGAAACAGGCCAAGCACATATGTATATTAATGAAAACAAAGAAAAGTGATTACAACCATGATGTAGATGCAACATCTTCGCCAAGCTCTCCTTGTCCAACCCTTTGTTCAAATAATCCACACAAAATGATGATGCTTCAATGATAAATCTCCCTTATGAGATCATAATTTTGATGCCTTCAATGTCTCCCCCTTTTACCATGAAGAGGCCTCCTTATATAGGCTTAGAGAGGCCTAACCACTTAAGAGATTCTTGGGATAAGTTGAAGATTCTTCTCCTTTAGTTGTGGATCTTCCCTAAGATCGATCCTTGACCTTATATCCAAATCCAACCAGCTCCAAATATGAGGGGATTCTTCCCTAATTTTCCTCAACAATCCAAAATTCGCTCAAAAAAGGCCAACGCTCCCTCAAAATGGGGCACAGAGCATTGGAACACTCCCCAAAAAGAGGGCACATAGCATTGGCACTCCCTGATAGTGTATAGGGGAGCGTTGCCTTCCAAAATTGATTTTTGAGTGGTTCTTTCCATGCAAAAAGACTTGTACTCTTTGTCGAATGATTTCTCCTCTTCAAAACCAGTCTTTTGAGTGTTATTGATAATGTTTTCCAAGACATGACATAGACAAGATGACAATATGATTTTGCAACACTTGTGGCCAAAATGCGACACTTGTGACATTGGTAATGACGACACTAGGCCATCATTGTAATGAGTAATTTTGATGTGTAACAGTGAGCTCTAGCTCCGTTTCGCGATATGACCTTGGACGATGATCTCGTGTGACCACGGGATTGTGGGTGTGTCCAAAGGTAGTTTGAGTCCAACTTGCTTTTCGCCCTGCAATTCAACACAAAGTTCCACGTGTCCTTTCTCCAAAACCGTGGTTTCGATTGCGGCCCACCTTCAAAATTTTAAAGTTTGCACACCTTCAATCCCCGCAATGTGATGGGACCATCAATATCACGATATTGATGGTTCTCTTGAACTAACGGTTCAAATATATCCTCTCAAGTCTGTGGATCATATCTTGCCTTCCTAAATCAATGATTGTGATTTACTTCATGATCCGAGCTTCGAGAGTTTCAACTCTCAAACCTTGCTCTCCTCTGTACGTCAATCTTCTGGAATCGATGATCTGCTGACACCTGTCCTTCTCAATAGACAACTATATCAATGATCCTATATCCCCTTTCTCTATCAACGATTGATATCTCCTTTGGGTCTCCGGACTTCGGAGATTTCAAATCTCAACTTTATCTCTATCACCTTTTTCCCAGACCTGACAATCCACTGATGTGTGTCCCTTTCAGATCAACAACCACGATCCTTTCACGTCTCTAGACTTCGGAATTATCAAGTCTCAACTTTCACTGTAGTATGATCAATGGTTGAGAATACTCCCAAAGTGATCTTCAGATCAGACGAGTTATGTCCACTTCGGGTCTTCGAGACTTCACAACCTTTTAAATTTCCTGAAGCAGATTTCTCCAAAGTAGATCGGACGGTTGATCTATTGTTTTCACAATGAACGATTCTCATTCACTTTGAAACTTCAGTGTTCGGAACTTTCAACCTCTGCAGTCTTTCGAAATTACGAAGTATCTTTCGCTGAAGTAGATCATACGATCGGTTTTTATTTGCACGATGAACAATTCTCGTTCACTTCGGTACTTTATCTATTTTACTTATGCTATCCTTCCACTGTATTAGATCAACAGTTGAGAATTATCCTAAAGTGATATTTAGATTGGATGTCCCGTGTCCACTTCAGGAATTTGGCATTCGGGACATCGGGACTTTGGGCAAGTGATGGTGGTAAAACTCCCGAAGTAAATCTCTCGGAGTGACTTAACTTGCTTACGTCACTTGTTGACATGGCATGAGCCAATTTACTCTTGACACTTGTCATCACCTAATTATGCCATGTGTACTTGATGACATTGTCTACTAACATGGTTTTCTACATGACCTTGTTGACATGGTCTTATTTCGTGGTCTACCAATGTGGTCTGCCACATGTCCTTGTTGACATGGTCTACTGACGTAGATCTCCCTCATGTCCTTGCTGACGTGATCTGTTGATGAGGTCTGCCACATGTACATGCTTATGTGGTCTACTCACGTATATCTCCTTGATATAAAAGTCATCGTATGTTCTCCAGATCCGATGGTCCTTATTCATTTTGGATTTTCGGCTCTCCGGGCTTCGGATCTTTCAAGTCTCAAACTGAAGAAAAAAAACTTGAGGTGAGATTTTTTCAGAGCGTAAGCTCCTCGCAACTTTAGACCCGAACTAATTGTTGTTGGTCAATCATGTTCTTATATCGATGGGTCGATCTATCCACGATGTTTCTTTTCTATATTATCCTATCCTTCCACTTAGCATGATCCAACAGTTGTTGGGTATTCGAATTCTCAACCCTTTTTGTCCCACTTATCCTATCATTCACTTGATTTGATCGAACGGTTGTTGGTCATTTGGATCATTTATCCAATAGCCACTGTCACTCTCTCTCCTGAGCTTCTGATCTCTCTAAATTAGAAGGTTTTCTAAGTGTTCAAGGGCCTTGATATTTTCTCCTTCTGTGAGTCCTGATGATTTTGGGTCTCGTCCAGGTTTCTGAAAAACGTTATCTCTCCTGATCTTTGGCAATGAAGTTAACCTCGGCCTTGGCACACACTTGCGCTATGCGTGTAACTCTACATTATTCCTCCTGAGCTTGATTCCTTCTGCAAACTCATGAATTCTAAGGAATCCTTCACACGCTCCTTGCTGCCTTCATGATAACCTCTAACTATTTGGAAACTCCAACTCTCTGCCCTGTTCTCATCCTTCTGATCTTGTAGACAACAATTTCTCATGGTCTCGTCATTCCCAATGTTATTATTTCTTCTTTCCTTTTTGTCGTCATTGCTGCCAATATGCCATCGTTGTTTTTGTTCTTGCCATCAATGACAAGCACACTCTGCCTGTGAACATGCCAATTGTCTCCCCCTTTGGCATTGATGGAAACCCTGAAGGACTGCATTGTTCTACTTAGAGATCCAACTATAGCATCCAGACCACACCTTTTCTCCCCCTTTGACATCAATGTCAAAGAAAACATGCTCCCCCTGAGTTGTTGCAGTACTTTTTGGAGGTATCAGATATTCAACCAACACAAAATACCCCCGACAGGATGGACTCTCTTAGGTGAGAAAAGAGATGACACATAGCTTCTGACATAGATATTCAAATGGTGTCTTGGCTAGGGTTTTAGTAAATATGTCTGCAATTTGTTCTCTGGTTGGAGTGTAATGAGTCTGAACAATCTTATTGGTGACCTGCACTCTCAGAAAATGGTATTTTATGGGGATGAGCTTGTTCTTGGAATGAAATAATGGATTCTTGGACCTATTCATCTTCATATTCAGTTTTGTCCTCTATAGTAGACTCAATATTTCTCACCTCTCTTACTAGGACTCCTTCATCAACCTTTAAATCAATGAAATCAACTAATTTATACAATATTTTATTAAAGAAACTATATCCTTTACCATTGGTATCATATCCTAAGAAGATGATTTCATTAGCCCTGTCATCATACTCGCCTCTCAACTACTCCATTTTTTTGTGGAGTTCCTGGGATTGTGTATTCTCTTCTGATCCCATGTTTATCACAGAATTCCTTGAAATCACTTGACATAAATTCTCCTCCTCTGTATGATCTTACTGTTTTTAACCCGTTTCTTGTTTGATTCTCAATTAAAGATTTAAATATTTTAAATTTCTCAAATGCTTCAATTTTTCCTTTGAGACAAGAAACCAAAGTGAGTCTGGAGTAATCATCAATGATCAGCGTGAAATAGTTTTCCTTCCATGTGCCTTCTTGTCTTGATGGTCCACATAAATGCATATGAACTAATCGGAGTGGTTTCTCTGTTGAAGTAGAGCACTTTGGATTTAAACCATGTCCTGGTTAGCTTTCCTACTTGGTAGGGTTTACACACAGAATCTTGTGTCTTTTATAATTTTGGAAGATCTTTTACTGCCTCATGATTTTTGAGCTTGATTAAGTGGTCAAATTTTAGATGTACAAATCTCCTATGCCATAACCAGCCTTCATCATGTTTTCTTAGATGACACTCTTATCTATCTTCTTTCATCACAGATGCATTATCATCTGTCTGTATGCCTTTAGCCACCACTTGTCATGAGTTTACATTCTTTACCTTACAATATTTGGAAGTGAACACCTCTTCACAACCTCTGTCACACATTTGAATTACACTGAGAAAATTATGTTTCAGACCATCTATAAGAAGAACATCATGGGAATCTCCTTTTTCATTACTCAAACTCGCCATCTCTTTACCCTTGATTTTACCTGGTTCATCATTTCCAAATTTCACATTTCCTATTTTGCTTTTACTCATAGACAGAAGCTTATCCTTGTCTCCAGTCATGTGCTTGGAACATTCACTATCTATATTCCAGGGGTCTTTTTGTTTTTGATCTAAAAGTACTAGAACACATTTTTCACTATCTTTCTTTTTCCATGTGTTGGCATTTCTAGCTAAGAGCTTTATCCTTGGAATTGCTTTGTAATTATTCATATGGTACTTTGCAGCTTTGTGGCCGAAGTTATGGCAGTTATAGCATTCGATCTCATCGTTCAATAGTTCAAAGAGATTGGTGCAACATTGTCTACTCATTGGCTATTTAGTTCTATGTTGCAAAGATTGTTTATTTCTTGACCTCCTCAATTGCATGTCTCTAAACTTAATTTGACAATTTGCAATCTTATGACCAAAATTAGAGCAATAAAAATAGTAACCATGGAAGAAATTTTTGTACCTGAAGGATGGCCTTTTTATTGGCATTTGTTTCTCCATCTTCTGATATCTTTGTTTTTTATCAGGGATCATCTTGTCTTTATTAGATTTTGGTGACAAAGTACTCACATGGTCTGATTGTCTGTTGACTTGGAACTTGATCATCTTTACTGGCTCTTTGCTTTCTGGTTGTTTATTGTCTGAACCACTTACATAAACTAAACCAGTCTTGATCAACAAAGGAGATCTCTATTTGCTCATAATGTTGTTTAGTTCTATTGAGTCTTTAATGCTTGGAATTTGGAGATACAATACTTTAAACTTCTCCATATCTGTGTCTCCTAGAGAGTCATCATTGTTTACACATAAACTTTTCTTTTTATCAAATCTCTTGGATTTGTACTTCTCTTCACCTTCAGAGTTCTAATCCTTCTTCTTGTGTGGACACTTAGATGAAAAGTGACCTATCTTCATTTCATATCCACTCAATGTTCCTAGAAGTTGATAAAAATGTAGAACTTTTAGAACATTAAGTTCTTATAGAGCAGAGACCTTTGGGTTGAACCTATCTAACAGCGATCTCAAAAATGTTTGAACTAAAGAGGCTTCCTCAATTTTTTCACCAAGCCCTTTCATTGCATTTACTAGTTTTTTAATTCTTAGAAAGTACTTCTCAACAATTTCATCCTCTTTCATCTTTAGCTATTCAAACTGTAAGTTGTAGGTTTGAAGCTTGGCATCCATTACCTTCTCATTACCTTGATAACTGCTAATGATTTTGTCCCACATTTCTTTGGAAAATTCTAAGTGCATAACTTTTACAAATTCTGCTTCTATAAGCCCACTCAAAATAGAATTCATAGCCTTAGCGTTGAAGCTGAATTCTAGCTTGTCATACTTAGAATCTAGTACAAATGGATTTACATAACTAGTCTCTACCACATTCCAGACATATGCACCTAAAGCCATTATGTAGGTTCTCATCCTACCTTTCCAAAAAGAAAAGTTTGTTCCGTTGAACAGAGGGATCTTGTTGGTTGAAGTTCCTTCATGGCTAGTCATGTTTAAGCTCTAGGATATACCCTTAAATAAAGGGAACTAACTCTTATACCAATTGTTGGACGACTGAGAGGGGGGGGTGAATCAGTTGTTACTAAGCTTAAACAATTATACCCATTTTAAACTCTTTACAGAACACTCAATGATGATCACAATAATGTAGGGAAGTAAGAAATATAATATTCAACATCAATCACACACATGAAATATACAGTGATAGATATTCCCGAGGAAACCAATAAAGGGAGAAAACCTTTTCTTATTGATATGATAAGTAGTCTTTATTTTCTGTACATTATCATTCTTATGAGAACCAACTCCTTTCGAGGCTACCACCTCTGTTTTACAAGAAACAATGTTTTGAGAGCACCAACTCTCTGGTTTCTCTAGCACTCACTAGAAGGAAGCACCAACTCCCTTTATGTTCCAGCACCAACTGGATCAAAGCACCAATTTCCAGTCACACATGCACCAACCTGTACAAGATGCAACTTGCTGAGAGCATCAACTCTCTTGATTCTCTATCACCCACTAGAAGGAAGAACCAACTCCCTAAGTGTTCCTACACCAACTGGATGGAAGCATCAGCTTCTAGTTACACAGGCACCAACCTGTATAACATAGAACAATAGTTCTCCCTTGCACCACCCTACCACCCTGGTTTTTCTGGCTGCAACCAGATGGAAGCTACAACTCCCTGTGTTTAAGCACCCACTCGTAAGTCTGAGGACAACAGTCCTCCCTAGCACCACCCTACCACCCTGAGATATAAATATTTGTTACTAAAATTTATTACAGTGATACAATATTTATCAATGACTTACCAGTCTCATCATTGTTCTACTACATTGCTCTTCTTTGCCTACATCAATGTCTTCCTCCTCGCATCTTCTTGCGATTTCTGTTCTTCTGCTTTGTCTCTGCATGTGCACCTCGACTTTCTCTTCATCTCTTAGATATTCATTTTGTTCTATGTATTTCTTCTTCATTTTATGCTTTGTTCACCATTTCCATTCTCTGCGCTATGCCTCTTCTGTGTGCTTCAAATCCTGTGCATAGCCTGCTTCTTCCCACACGAATAACTATCAAAAGAAGTACCCATATCTTCTTTGTTCTATGTATATTTATCATGCCAATTCCTATGCATGACCATACACACAACTCTTCATCATCTCTGGCTATTATCCTAAGTCAGTTCTTCATCACTGGAATTTATCCTAAGATTCTTTGGCTTCTCTGCCAGTTACAGTATTCGACACTTTTCCATCTTTTAATTGTCTCTATGATGAGTATTCATTCCACTGGAAGTTACCTCGAGACTCTTCAAATACTCTGGAAATCACCCTAAATCTCTTCAAATTATCTGGCAGATACAATCACTTTGTTCTGGCAGTTACAGAGGGAACCTTCGCGCGCTCATCCCTTTGGCGCCTTTTCCCTTTCTGAGAAAACTTCACAGTGAGCGCTAGATTTTTTGGCTAAGCCCCTTCCTTTCACGTGACCATGAGTTGTGACCAGACACCTATACAAAATTCCTTTCGTGACTTCACGTTTTGGATTTTCTACTATGAGTCACCATCATTCTCCCAACTCTCGAAATCCCGAGGTGGAGCCTAGCGACGTGCTAGCTCCTCTCTTAACCTTCGCTGATGTCACCATGGATGTGACCAAAAGCCTATTCAAAGACCGCTTCCCGATCTCGGTCTAGTGAGAACTAGCTCCGTTTCTTGATATGAACTTGGGCAATGATCTCATGTGACCATGAGATTGCAGGCGTGCCCAAAGGAGGTTTGAGGCAAACCTACTTTCACCCCATAATTCATCACAAAGCTCCACATGTACTTTCTCCAAAACTGTGGTTTCGATTGCGGCCCACCTTCAACATTTTAAAGTTCATGCACCTTCAATCCCCACAATGTGACGGGACAGTCGATCTCATGATCTTGACAGTGCTCCTGAACTGATGGTTAAGATCTATCCTCTCAAGTATGTGGATCATATCTAGCCTTCCTAAATTAATGACTGTGATTTACTTCATGATCCAAGCTTTGGGAGTTTCAACTCTCAAACCTTTCTCTCCTTTGTACGTCAAGCTTCTAGATTTGATAATCTTCTAACACATGTTGTTCTCAATCGAAAACTATATCAACAATCATGTGTCCCCTTTCTCGATCAACGATCAAGATCTCCTTTGGGTCTCCGAACTTCGGAGATTTATAATCTCAACTTTATCTCGATCACCTTTCTCCCGGAGCTGACAATCCACTGACGCGTGTCCCTTTCGGATCAACGGACACGATCCTTTCACGTCTCTGGACTTCGAAATTTTCAAGTATCAACTTTCATTGTAGTATGATCAATGGTTGAGAATACTCCTGAAGTGATATTCAGATCAGACGACTTATGTCCACTTCGGGTCTTCAGCACTTCTCCCTTCGGGTCTTCGATACTTTGCCCATGGGGTCTTTAGGACTTCGCAACCTTTCAAATTTCCCGAAGAAGATTTCTCTGAAGTAGATCGAATGGTTGATCTATTATTTTCACAATGAATGATTCGCATTCACTTCAGAACTTCTGTGTTCGGAACTTTCAACCTCTACAGTCTTTCGACCTTCCAAAGTATCTTTCGCTGAAGTAGATCGGAAGATCAGATTTTATTTGCATGATGAATAGTTCTCATTCACTTCGATACTTTAGCTATTTTACTTACACTATCCTTCCACTTTATTAGATCGACAGTCGAGAATTCTCCCGAAGTGATCTTCATATCGGACGTCTCGTGTCCACTTCGGGACTTTGACATTTGGGACTTCCAAACTTTGGGCAAGTGCTGGTGGTGAAACTCCTGAAGTAAATTTCTCAAAGTGACGTAACTTTCTTATGTCACTTGTTGACATGGGACGGGCATATTTCTTCTTGACACTTGTCATCACCTGATTATTCCATGTGTACTTTCTGACGTGGTTTTCTAACATGGTCTACCACATGTCTTTGCAGACGTGGTCTGCTTGTGTGGTTTGCCACATGTCCGTGCTGACATGGTCTGCTTACGTAGATCTCCCTCGCGTCCTTACTGACGAATTCTACCACATGTCCATAATGATTTGATCTGCTGACATAGATCTCCCTGATCTAACGATCATCATATGTTCTCCAGATCCGATAGTCCTTATTCATTTTGGATTTCGAGCTCTTCGGGCTTCGGGTCTTTCAAATCTCAAACTGAAAAAAAACTTGAGGTGAGATTTTTCCGAAGCGTAACCTCCTCACAAATGTTTACCTGAACTAAATGTTGTTCATCAATCATGTTCTTAGATAAATGGCTCGATCTATCCATATTGTTGATTTTCTATCTTATCCTTTCCTTCCACTTAGAATGATCCAACGATTGTTGGGTTTTCGGGTATTCGAATTATCAACCCTTTTTGTCCCACTTATCCTATCCTTCACTTGATTTGATTGGATGGTTGTTGGTCATTTGGATCATTGATCCAATGGCCACTGTCATGCTCTCTCTTGAGCTTCTTATCTCCCTGACTTAGAAGTTTTTCTAAGTGTTCAAGGGTCTCGACCTTTGCTCCTTCTGCGAGTCCTGATGACTTTGGGTCTCGTCTACTTTTCTAAAAAATGCTATCTCTCCTGAGATTTGGAAATGAAGTTAACCTCAGACCTGGCACACAATTGCATTCTACATGCAACTCTGCGCTATTCCTCCTGATATTGATTCCTTATGCAAACTCACGTATTCTAAGGAATCCTACGCATGCTCCTTGATGCCTTCGTGATAACCTCTGGCTATCTGGAAACTCAAACTCTCTTCCCTATGCTCATCCTCTTGATATTGTAGACAACAATTTCTCATGGTCTTGTCATTACCGATGCTATCATTGTTTCTTTCCTGTTTTCGGTCATTGCTGCCAATATTCCATCATCGTTTTTGGTCTTTCCATCAATGAAACGCACACTCTACCTGTGAACATGCCAACAAATAGCTCTGATACCATTTTTGCGGTAGTACAACTTTCATTAGACCAAAACCCAGGGATGATTGGTAAAATCATCACTGCCAGACTTCAAGGATCCACGAGAGGCGATTAGTCCCTTTTCATGATACACTGAGGAGCACTGACTACTTTCAATTTCATGCAACATTAAATTGTAGAATTTTATTTTCTAAGTATTGCGATGTAATTTGCATATATATAGATAGATAGATAGATAGATAGATATCAGCCTAGAGTGAAGTGAGGACAATGCACAATTGTAGGGGAGGGGATATGTAACATCCCAACTATTATCCCTAATTTAATTAATGCTTATGTAGTTATAATATGTGGCTACGGCCAAGCGATGTAATATGCGAATTGTATTTCCTTATTTTCTTAATAAAAATGTGATTCCAACGGCTAAGGGGACATAGACAAGAGATGGGGGATGAATTAATCCACAAGAGGGGGGAGTTTCTAGGATAATGGCCAAGAAGGGTCCAAGGGGGAAATACCCATGTATATTAATTTAATCCATTTTCCTAAAAAAATTATTTGTATACGAACCTTCCCATTTCTTATTGAGTGTTCCCAAAGCCAATCATTGAATACATGTAAGAGAGTGGGTGTTCCCACTCCCAAAGTTAATGGGAACATGGTGGTTGAGTACAATCATCTTGGGGAAGAGTGTGAGTCAAGAAATGGAAGCCAAAGAGAGGAAATTCATATGGGTTGGAATAGCAGTATTTAGTTAGTAAATTTTGTAAAGGGAAAAAAAGGAGAGAGAAAGAAATAGAGCTTGAAGTTGATGAAGCCATGGAGGGTGAATTCTAGATCAATTTAGAGCGTAATTGGAGTGAATTGGATCTAGAAAACTGAAGAGGAAGGTTGTCAGGCCTGAAGAATGAACTCTTGTGTGAGTTGCAATAAAACAACGAGTGGTTGCTATTGGTTTGATGATAGTTTTCCTAGAAGTAATTTCCCTTAAGTTCTCGGTTGAGAGATTCCTAGATTTTTGTTCTGGAGAGACCCTGATAAACTAATGGGATGCTCGAGAGGCTGATATCTATGAAGGGGTACATTCCTTGGGTTGGATAGGTCAAGAGGAAGAGAACTGGTGAAAAATGAGGATAGTTGTAAGAGAATTTCAGTTGGGCTGAGAGTTTTATGAGCTGTGAGTGGACTATGAGAGACCACCCTCTTTTGTAGATTGCTAGCCTCAACTCAAGGGTGACTAGTTGTTGATATTTGGAATAGTCAGTCTATGGTTGGGTGGAATGTCTATCCCAAGTAGTTGGTTGCAGAACTGTTGTGAAAAGATATTAAACACTTTTTTATCTTGTTGTTTTGTTAAATTATGTGTTTAATTGTTGTGCATGAAATCTATGTATTTGGAAGTGATTTATATGATGTTGTAATGAGTTTTTTAGCTTCATTTTATGTTGATTATTACCATTTTGTTGATGMTTCAAATTTKTGGTTATAGACAGTAGCTAAATTTGTTTTAAATTGCATATGAAAGCTACTGGAAATGAGCTAACTCTAAATGAATTAAATTAGTTAGTASAAATTTTCATTTTAATGTATATTTTGCACCGTAATATCCCTCTGCTGGGTTGGGGGACGTTAYAGGGTCAAATAGAAGAACATGTGTGGGACTACTAGAACTACTCATTGAATCTAGTGGTCATGGTAGATTGTCATATGATGCCATTGTACCCCCAAGTTGGTGACATACATGGTCAAAAATACGAGTAAAGCCTCCCTCTGGACTTGTTGTTGTAGGAACAACTATATTTTGAAGTAGTGATCAATGTCACTATGCTAGGTTCCATATATCCTAGAACATTTTTTACAGGGGAAGTGGCAATGCAGATGGTTCAACTAGTCCATTGTATTTTCACACTAGCTAGGGTGGATCATGTTGACTACTACACGAGATGGGTCAAGGGTGTCATTGTCTGTGGATCAAAATTTCCTCATGCAAGGATGGATTCGTGGTTAGGAGGATTTTCAAAAGTAGAGTGTGGGTCTCAAGGATGTTTAGATAAGGTTTCATCCTTGCAGTCGCATAGCCTCAACCCAGTTTCAGGATTGGTTGTGCTTAGTGCACATTTCCAAAGTCTCCATTTCTTCATTCGGGGCTGGTTGTAGATGTTCCAACCACTCAGTGACACAATGTTGGATTCCCTCTTCTGTGATCCAAAATGGGAGCAATGCGATTAAAAACTCTTGGTCATCACTAGGATAGATGTAAATGTTATGAAAATTACATTCAAACATAATGTAATTAGCATACTTATCAATAATATTGAGCGATATGTGCATGTGCAAAGTAGTTTCCTGGATAAGTTGTTGGTACCATTGTTGAAATATTTTTTCATGGGATTCTTGAACGTTAATGTCCCTTCTTTCATATAATGGAAGGAATCAGGGAGTTGCAAAAATAGGGCCACTCCCAGTAGTTCATTCAAATCCTAGAGGGGGCCTCCATAGAACCATGCTGAGTAGAAAAATCCTATTATAATGAAATTCCTTCTCGAGGTTTTGGTCATATAAGTAGTGATCAATTAACTCATTCAATATATAATGTGCCCAGACCATCTAGACACCTACTAGATAGTGCTCAGCTGCAATGATGACCATGAGTTGGAACTCCTCCTTCGTATAATTGTGTAGGATTTTACAGGTGATCAATTGGGTGGAAAATTGAACCTACTGGGCATTAATTTCAGAAATTACCAGCCCACGGATTACTTGATGTGTACTTTATGTTCCATATACCTCATTCTGGGTAGAAACTTTAGCAGTCAACATGTTTTCATGCTCCTCACCATGCATGGATAAACCTATAACCCTATGGATTGTTTTTGCATCAAATGAATGTTTCCCACCCAGCCAAAGGTATTTCCCATGGAAGCAAGTAAGTAAGAAGCATACACATATGGTCACCAAGGCCCCATGGACAAAGTGAGGAAAATCAACTAGAGATAGTATGTTGGCTTGACGAAGACGTTTGTCCCAGTCTTGTGTGATCACCAACTATTGACGTTCTTCACTTCGAACCACATTCACATAATTGTGGAAAAGAAGGGCGAGAATTTGTTCCTAATATCTAACGTCATAATCGAAAAAGTGAACATCTTGCACTTTTCTCATCCAGGATCCTGTAAGGATAACATTTCAGGGAAATGGAGGCTCTGGTATCTTTCAAACCTAGGTAGTATTGGATTTATTATAGGCCTATGACATGCTTGACAAATCCATTTAAATTGTTCCTACTGAGTTTTTTATTTTCTAACGTTCGGATATTGTATTCCTTCTTGCTTCCACTCTACTCTTCCACTATTATAAAGTGATTAAGTTTGTTTTGTAGAAATAGGAGTGCTTACTCTTAATTGGGCAGGTATTAACTCGAAGAGAGGAAAATTCCTAGGCAGTTAAAATTCCCAAGAGGCATGCACTAATTCATTAATAACTCGGATTGTCATACAATGCTCTTCAAACCTCACCAAAAAATTCATACTTTTATTGTCCTTTTAATCTATTCAACAGTAAGAGAGAGAGTATTTCATGTTGTGGATCCACATACATTTAAGATTTTCGAGCCACATTAACTTGTTGTAATCCCTTTTTCAATCATGGTGCATGGCCACCCCCTTTTATTTTCAAGAATGCGTAATCTACGAGTGCGTTATTTAACATTTACTATTAATTAACGTCTCAATAGCCTATCCCCTAGGTACCATAAAATGGATATGTCATATTTTATGGAATGAAAATATTTGGGTCATCGTACTTTAATTGTGATAGTGAATTCTTCATACATGCATGAGTCATATTCTTCAGTGGCATCATGCATGTTCCTCCACACCATTTCGTTAGTTCACCCTTGGTCAATTGACCACAACAACCCTTGTCAAGTCACGATGCTTCTTCACATGTGTCAATCAGGTCACTTTTTTCAACTGAGGAACTGGACTTATCCCTTCTGGATCTCGCGACATCCATTGACTACCCACTATTTTCGTACTCCTATGCAGCTCATTTATTTCTCAATGGGGTTAAGAGGGATTAAAAGGGTGGATATTATTTCTATTACAACATATGGAGTATGCATATCCATCCTCCACATATGCGGCTCCCTTACCTTCCCAGTAGAAAATTGAGGAACTGGGGGGCTGAGTGCTTTCTTGGCAGCGTGTGTTGGGCCTTCAGATATTGGTTACGCTTCCCATGCCTCTCCTTGGATACCCATCTCCTTTTGAAAGAACACATATACTGATGGATATACACCCATGGCATGAACCTTTCTCTTAGCGGACCCTACACATCTACCCATTCTAGAAAATGTTCTCGATGTGTCGCCCACCATTGTGTGGGTATTCCTATTAGCATTGTATTGAGGGTGCGAACCCATTGTTGTTTGGGGATGTATTGTATTGAGGTAATAACTACATCCAATGGATCCAACCCATCAAATCTGTAAGACTCAAATTCTTTTTCACATACTTCAGTGGTAGTACGCATGTTAAGCCCTAATATTGGCTCATTACCCTTTACTTGGGGCATGTTATATTAGTAATGTTATTTTATTTATGTCGACTTAAGGCCATTAGTTGTAATTATACCTCCTAGTCTCCTATATATACCAAGGAGACATTTTCATTTTGAATCATCTTATACTTGAACATTTAAGTGGGGTAGAAGGAGGTTGCCCCCTCGAAGAGGCTTATTATCTAAAATTATCTCTTTTTCAAGGCGTT
The DNA here is from genome assembly GCA_009831015.1 of Picea engelmannii. Lineage (NCBI taxonomy): Eukaryota > Viridiplantae > Streptophyta > Pinopsida > Pinales > Pinaceae > Picea > Picea engelmannii. The sequence goes on along the minus strand of ML789983.1, from coordinate 129,437 downwards.
GAGTACTTTTCCTGAGGTTTTTCTATGGAATATTGATGTTTGGTTCTTAACAACGCATGCATCTCCTTGTCGAGACTTCATAAATAATGATCTGCCAACTCTCCATCGTGTCATATGAATCAATGCCATATGACTCCRGGCTCCTCCAACTCAAYTCCCCATCCACCATGGGATTGACATAATATTCCCTATACCCCATGATCTTGTATATATTCTTAATAACATAGCTCCACACATCCTCATCTATCATCCCATTATACATGTCCCCCTCATTASGATCCAAATGTACGATCATGCAAAGGGTGTCAGTCTCAAAGGACATTTGTCACTTATTTATATTCAACAAAACATTTTTGTTGAAGGCCCAATCAATGCTAACTAGGGTAGGGTAGGTATCAAAATAATCCATAATCTCTATCACTTCAAAATCAACCTTTGAATTCACCCTTTGTTTGTTTACTTCAACTTGCTCCAATCGACCTATATGGTATATCTTGTACTGATTTTCCAACCATAGTTGAATGGGCTACCAAACCAAGTTTTCTTTACCCATCAATTCCCATGACTTCTTTGGTAGGATGTTCATGTTGGAACCCATATCCAGTATGATCTTATACATTTCATAACTACCGAGTTCAATTGTCGTCTTGAACTCTCTTCATGTGCACTTATGCTTACTAATCTTTTCCAAATCCCTTTCTGGTAGGATGGATGATATAGCTCTCTTCATCCCTTCTTCTCCCATGCATGTTGTTAACATATGCATAGAATTTCACACAACATTAGGATCGCTTAACAATCTTAAATGGAAACACAATATGATACATAATTGGTCCTCAGTTTCAGTTTCTTAACCCAAGTCATGCAATGCTTCTTTGTGTGTTGTGCGCTTCACTCTTCATGTACATGTTCATCAATTTTCATTTGTTTGGTGTGTCACAATTCCTCTTGTCTAGTCACTTCTTCCAATGAATTTTGAGTCATGCGCTGTATTTCTTTGTGCATGCGAGATTCCTCCAACGACCTCTTTGTGGCGCACTATAGTTCTTCATGGGCGCAAGCCTCTTCCAATGACCTATGTGTCACTCATTGTAATTCTTCATGGATCTGGGCCTCCTCAAGAGACCTCCGTGGTTTGCGTTGTAGCTCTTCTCATTCTCTTTCTTTCTATATAACCCTTTGCACATTATGCTGAAATAAATTCTACTGAGTATCATCGAACTTAGTAGGCGATTTCATATCCTTTATTATCTTCCCCTCTTTCCTTTGAACCAATATTTCACCTATTGGTTGTGGAGCCTGATTATGTTCCTGATTCAGAGGTCCTTTCTTTGAGCCATGTGTATACCCCATGAAGACTTTACACCCCAGAAGTATGTACACTCTTCCACACGGGGGAGTGCAGAGGGGGGGTAACCCCTTTACGGGGTCTGAGAGGCCTATCCCCTCGGCTGGGGGGGTTGGGGGCGAAGCCCCCGAAAGAAAAATTGCCTTGTAAGTGTATATTGTAATTTCATTGTAAATCTAGACCATTCATTATAAGGTCACAGATATAACGGTAGAAATTATGTTAGGGTTTTTTGCCCTAGAAGGAAACCCTCTGTTATGAGGGAAATGTATTGTCACTATGCATTATGGCAAGTATTGTATTCTGAGAGAGGAGACTGTGAGAGAAATAAGAGGAAGTTATAGCAGGTTTTGCTGTCAGTTGTATCCCTTCATTTGTTGGATAATAATAAAGCAAGGACCTGGTAATTTCTCTGGTGGACGTAGCCCACACTGGGTGAACCACGTAAAACCTGTGTCTCTCTTGTATTGTGTATCTTTTGTGTTTTGTTTCCGCATTTTTTTTATTTTATTGCTCCGTGGTCCTTTTTTTCTAACAACTAGTATCATAGCCAAAGGTAACTCGTAGGAAAAGAGGGTTCCTAGTTCAAGTGGGAGCAATGTCGTAAGATGGAAAGTTTAGGGTCGAGAAATTTAACGGCCAAAACTACCAGTTATGGAAGATGCAGATGGAGGATTATTTATATCAGAAGGACCTATTCCTACCATTGGGCAGAGTAGCAAAGAAGTCAATGGCCATGAAGGATGAAGAATGGGAGATTCTTGACAGAAAGGCTCTAGGAACGATATGGCTGAGTTTGGCAGCATCGGTGGCCTTCAATATTTTGAAAGAAAAGACAACTAAGGATCTGATGGATGCATTGGCTAAACTGTATGAAAAACCCTTGGCATCTAATAAGGTATTTCTAATGAAGAGATTATTTAATATGAAGATGTCAAAAGGTGGGTCTGTTGCAGATCTTTTAAATGAATTTAATACGGTTACTAATCAACTAAGTTCTGTAAAAGTGGACTTTGATGATGAGGTTAGGGATCTTCTAATCTTGTGCTCATTGCCAGAAAGTTGGAATGGATTGGTCATGGTTGTAAGTAACTCTGTCTCTGGTTCAAATACTTTAAAATTTGATGATGTTGTTGGTGTTATCCTTAGTGAGGAAATGCGACAGAAAAGCACAGGTGAGACATCAGGTAATGCGTTGATCATGGAGAACAAGGGAAGACAAAAGGATAGAGGAAAGGGATCAAGGAACCGTGGGAATTCTAGGAAGGGTAGATCCAAGTCCAGACTTGGAAATATAGAGTGTTGGAATTGTGGGAAGAAAGGACATCTGAAGAAAGATTGCAGAGCTCCAAAGAAACAAATAGATGGACAACATGAGAGAAATCAGGAAGCAAATGTAACAGGTGATGTGTTACAAGATGCTTTGATTCTTTCTGTAGACAATATTTCTAAGTCTTGGGTAGTAGATTCAGGGGCTTCATTTCATGCCACACCCCATAGGAAACATTTTCTATATTATGTTCAAGGTGATTTTGGACAGGTTCATTTGGGTGATGATGCACCATGCAAAATGGTTGGAATGGGAAAGGTAAAAATAAAGCAACGCAATGGAAACCAATGGTTGTTGAAAGAGGTAAGACATGTTCGAAATTTAAGGAAAAATCTAATTTCAATAGGGAAGTTGGCAAGTGAATGTTTTGTATCCATATTTATAGATAAGACATGGAAGGTCATCAAAGGGTCATTGGTGATAGCAAAACGAGAGAAGGTAGGTACATTGTATTTATGTACTGGTAATACTGACTCTTCTATCTCTTTATCTTCTACAGGAGTGGATACAGCACTGTGGCATCATAGGCTGGGACACATGAGTGAGAAGGATATGAAGATACTTCACAAAACAAATTTGTTTCCATATCTTAAGCAAATTGATTTGGACTTCTGTGAGCATTGTGTTTATGGAAAACAAAAGAGAGTCAGATTTCTCAGAGTTGAAAAAGAAAAGAAGAATGAAAGGTTAGAGCTTGTGCATACAGATGTATGGGGACCAGCTCA
>ML789983.1:81592-98015 GCA_009831015.1 Picea engelmannii | reverse complement strand
AGACCCAAATGAAGATTTCATTGTATGCACAGATGCATATAATGAAGGACTTGGTGGAGTCCTCAGTCAAAATGGATTCGTGATATGTTACGAATCAAGGAAGTTGAAGGATCATGAAAGAAACTGTGCCACTCATGATTTGGACTTGGCAGCCATAGTACATGCCCTGAGGAAATGGAGACACTACCTCATGGGAAAAAGGTTTGAGCTAAGAATAGACCACAATGGTTTGAAATATTTATTTGATCAACCAAATCTAAATTCTAGGCAAAGAAAATGGTTATAATTTATAAGAGAATATAACTTTGATATAAAGCATATCAAAGGGAAAGCAAATAAAATGAACTACATGTTACAACCATCAACATGTATCAGACTGATGTTAAAAGAAAAATTTTGGAGGCTACTAATGCAGATATGCAGTACATAGAATTGATAGCAAAATTACATTAAGGTAAGACACCAGAGCAGATGGATATTTATAATTTGGGAGTAGATGGAATACTGTTGCACAAGAACAAAATTTTCGTACCAAATGTCCAGGACTTGAAAGATATAATTTTGCATGAGATGCATAATGTTCCTTATGCAGGGCACCCTGGATATCAGAAAATCATAGTAGCAGTCATGACCCAATACTTTTGGCCAGGTATGAAGAGAGAGATAGCGTAATACATCGCAAGATATATGGAATGCCAGAAAGTTAAAGAAGAACATAGGCACCCAACATGGTTGTTGCACCCTTTAACCATTCCTGAATGGAAGTGGGAAGTGGTGACAATGAATTTTATTACAGTATTGCCTAGAATAGGCAAGTTGCATGATTCGATCATGGTGGTAGTGGAGAAGCTTACGAAAGTTTCCCATTTTATTCCATTAAAAACTACTCACAAGGCAGCAGATGTCAGTAATATTTTCATGAAGGAAGTGGCACGATTGCATGGAATTCCTAAAACGATTGTGTCTGATAGAGACCCGAAATTCACCTCAAATTTCTGGAAAGGATTGTTCAAAGGATTTGGAATGAATCTGAACTTGAGTACGGCTTATCATCTTGAGTTTGATGGACAGAAAACAAGAGTGAACGGGGTGATAGAAGATATAATGAGAATGTATGTGATGGACAAACCATCGAAATGGGAAGACTACCTACACTTGGTAGAATTTGCTTACAATAACAGGTATCATGCATCATTGAAGATGAGCCCATTTGAAGAACTTTACAACAGAAGGTGCAATACTCCAGTGAACTGGGATAACCCAGCTGATAGAACAATAGTCGGGCCAGAGTTACTCAAGGAGATGGAGGACCAAATGTTAAAAATTAAGCAGAATTTGAAAGCTGCCCAAGACAGACAGAAAATCTATGCTGATAAAAATAGAATCCACAGAGAATTCAAAGTGGGTGATCATATTTTCCTGAAAGTGAAATCTAACAGGAGCTCCCTAAAGCTGGGAAGCTGCGCCAAGTTAGCAGCCAGATTTTGTGGACCATTTGAAATCCTAGAGAGGATTAGTCCAGTTGCTTATATGATTGCATTGCCTGCATCTATGTCTGTTCATAATGTCTTCCATGTATCATTTCTAAAGCAATATATACCTGATGATAATCATGTTATTGATTGAATTGTTATTCAGGTGCAACAAGAAGGCGCTTTCCAAGTGCATCCGATGCGCATCCTGGATCGAAAAATCAAACAACTCCAGAACCGAGCCATAGGGCTTGTAAAGGTCCAATGGACCTTGTACAAACCTAAAGACGCTACTTGGGAGCATGAGGATGCAATGTGGGTAGAGTACCCACATCTTTTTGAAGAATTTTGAGAATTTTGTTGCATATGGGTACATGATGCACTGAGGACAGTGCATAAATAAGGGGAGGGGATTGTAATATCCCTCTACTAAACACAGTTGTAAATGTAATATAAATATACTGAAGCTGGTGAGTTGTTTTGACCTCATTTGATAATGCACATCATGTTGCATAGTGCCTGCGTGAACTGCGTAGTAAAATGATGTAATATGCACATCACAAGATACTGTGCGCAGTAACTAAAGAATGTGCAACCTTGAGGTCAGCGGATACCACACATAGCAACTAAAGAACGCGTAACCTTGAGGTCAATGGATACCGCATGCAGTAACTAAAGTGGATGCAATATTAAGGTCAATGAACCTTTATGTATATGATATGCATTATAGGCTGGTGAGCCAGTATTATAAGTCAGAATGCTCATGTCTTGGTATTAGGCTAGAATGCCTAGATGTCAAGGGCCAAGGTGCCTACTTTGTACATGACTCATGATTAATATAAAATACATCACTGCGCATAGACCGATCATGATAAAAGAGACAGGGGACTGAACTTCACCAGTTAGGGAAAGGGAGGGCCAAAAGTCAAGGGAATATTATATTAATATTTCCTAAAACATAAAGTATGGATAATGATTTTATCCTAAGTTCTAAAGTTGGGGAAAAGTGGACAAAAGTAACTTCCGATATGACAAGAGTCAAGTTGGAGACATGCATTCATATCATGGAGGAACTTATCTCATTGGGATATTTTTCTCACAAATACCTTACCAACAGCTGGGAGGACCATCATTCTCACCATCACTCTTCACGAAGAGTTCACAGTGATTCCTGTACACACTCAGTTATCCATTCATTGATTCTATGACCATTTCACTCATACATTCTGTTAACCTTGAGACATCCATTTCACCATTTTGAAGCCTGTTTCCACACCCTTTTTGGTTGGTGTACCTGGTTAGCTTGCAGTGGGATTGAAGAAGTGGGTTGTTAGGCCCATGAGCAGTTCTATAAGCGAGATAATTGCTGAGGATTGATTCCTTAAGGTGCTAAACTGCAGCTACAACGCTCTGAGACTTCCAGTCCGGCCTATTGCTGAAGCCCTGGAAGGGAAGTGGGGCAGCCGAGGGACTGTTGAGCAGAGAAGGGGCACACTTCCTTGGGTGGGACAGGAATGTGGGGAATGAGAGGTTGTAGGCTATTATTTGAGTGAGGACATGAGACGAATTATTTCCTGTTGTCCATGAGCCTTAGCCTGGATAGGAACCCTTTACCCTAGGTGGAGTTCAGTCCCAGCTTGGGGGTGACTCACTCTTGAGAGTGATGAACTGTGTAGTCTATGGTTGTGAGGTTCATGGATGGTCTGTAATAAATTGGTGACAGTCTTTCTAAGATAAGTACCAATTGTATGATAAAATGATATGTTTTTTTGTTATCTACATGCCTATGTTACGATTTTATCATAAATGTGATTATGATTGCTTGTGTGCTTATCGGTAATTCCCTGTAAATGATGCATATCTATAGTTACTATTATTTCAATATAAAATTTGTATGTTACAAAAAGTAATTGTTTGTTTATGCTTATATGTAAATCTTCTGTGAGCGTGTTCTATGTATATGTTTTAGTTGCATGCATTTTAAAGAGTAAATTTATGTCGCATTGCTTAGTTGACTACTGGGTATGCTACTGTATGTTCCATAGTATGGGAACTAAAGTGTTCCCTAGAGTAGCATGGCCTGGCCTAAAGGCTGGGAATGTTACTGATTGGTGTCAGAGCATGAGTGGTAGCTCTAGAGTGGTGTACCCCGACCTGGGGTTGGTCAGGGGAATCTTACAGAATGGTATCATAGCTTCAGTTCAACACTGAGCTTAGATGGGCCAGACGGGTGCCATTGAAGTTAATATTCACAGAAAATTAACTTCGAAGTGACCAGAATTGGAGTCATGGAGTTTCCATGGAAAAGGTTGGCATACTGGCACGCGTGGTAAATTTCGCATTGTGCAGGAGAACATTGGCGTGCTAGTGTGTGCGGTAAATTGTGGCAGCATGCAGAAGATTATTATGTGTAGATTCATGCGCTGAAATTAGCCTTGCGTGGTAATCACACACATGGTAAGGTGCACATGGGGTGATCAAGTATTGATTAACACAGAGGAGCTTTGTTAGTATGTGCATAAGTATGAGTATAAGTTGTTTTGCGACGATGTATTTAGTAGTGTGTGTAGATATTTGAGCGCTATGGAATATGTTAAACTTGACATGGTGCATGCATAGGATCAAAATGCATGTGGAATATCGATGCGCGGTATCGAAACTGTGTGCAGTGGGTATTGGCGCACAACACCAGAGTAGTGCGCGTAAGTAGTCGGTACGATGAAGAAGAAATGCATAGTAGATTTAGGTGCGCGAAGAAGCGTTTTACCTTGTAATATTGCTATGCATGATAAATATAAATGAATAGGTAAAGTTAATGCGCACTAAGTCTCTTGGAAGGCGATGAGTTTGAGTTTAAATTGCATAATAATAAAAGAAAAAGAAACACATAACCGCATCGAAGCTTTAATTAAAAAGAATTCCAAGTTTTAATTTCCTTCGATTTAAACAGATGGAAATAAAATATAAGATTACAAGAAAAAAAAAATTTATTATAAAAGAAAACAAGATTCATAACATCACCAGATAGAAATTGTAATAAAACAGTCTAAAATCCATTTCTGTATTTATATAATCGTATTAATCACAAAATTACAAAAGGGTGATGACATCAGTTAGCCTGTTGTAAAAAGGGTCGTTTGAAGAACAGGCCTATCATCTCTTGTACTCTTTACCTCTGCTATCGGCTGTTCAAAATTCGTTGAGACATGCTTATATTAGTTGAAGACTTACTTCATCTTAGCGGTCTCCACCTTTAAAGAAGATTCTAACCAGGGTGGTTGATTCTCTCCAACACTTTCGGCCGCTTCAGCCATAGATTCCTCCTTCTTATGCTGCTTACTCCTTTTCTTCTTAGCGACTGGCCTGTTGATGACTAAATTATTTATAGTGGGATTCAACCTAACTTCCAATCGCGAGTCTATAACTGGCTCTATGTGGAACTTAGTTGTTAGAATTCACGCAAGGACCCTTTCCTCCTTATTCGCAGGAAATCCTAGCATGTTTCTCGAATAACCAGTCTCCCTCGACTTAGCCTTGTCCATGTATCTCAGGTTGGGTATACCAAAATGTGTCTTTACATAGAGCTGGAATTCGAGCAGTTTGGAGATTACTTCAGTTATAGATACATATATATCTTCATACTTGGGGAGTGGTAGTTATAGAACTCCATTTATGAAGCACATACAGATTACGTACAAGTGTGTTGGGTTGCCATGCTCGGCCAATCCATTTCAAATGATTATCTTTTGAGTTCGTTACATGACTGCATTTAGCTGACGTGACATGGTTGCGAAGTATCAAACAAATGAAGCAGGGTGATTTGACTAACCGTTGCCCACTCCATGAGTTGTGGATTTGACATGTTGAGACACGTGATACTGCGTCTTGGCGAAAGTGGTTTCAACAAACCACCTTCTTGCACAAGTGTATCTCGGAAGGCACTGCGCGACTGTGTTCTCGAGACTTGGGTATTATCTAGAATTCTCGTGGTGATAACACCAGGAAACTGAGAGTGATAATGTTGATGTGTATGTTGAATCAAAATGGTGCATATTCTCATGAATTGTTGAATTGTTAGCCTGATTAGTTTTGATGGATGCACGTTTTGCAGAATTAACAACAACTCGGTCAGGTCAGACCAGTGCAGAGTCCATAGGAATGGAAGAGGCATAGGGGAATTACAATCCTCCAGAGAAGAGAAGAGGGATGGATGTCCATTTGGGCATGGAAGGAACAAACTCCAATGGGCATGGAGAAGAAAGTAATGAAGATATGAATATGGCTAAGGCCATTAAGAATTTCAGAAGGATGTCAAAAGCCATAAAGTTGATAATGAAAGGCTTGTGAAAGCCAAAGAGCAATAGGATGACTTCAACATGAAGCTATTGGAAGGTTTGAACAGAATAGAGAAGAAATTAGTTAAGGAGAGTGACTCAAGTAAATCTGAGAGTCACAAATCTTTAGAGGAGAAAGGAAAAGTAAAAAGTGCTAATAGACATCACCATCATCCCCAAAGGCATTCCCATAATAGAGAAGGAATCAACTCAAGTCTATCCCCTGTCAGAAGGTATAAGATATCTAGGGTGGAGGAGCTAGGAGGAGAAATGAACAAAATCAAACCTCCTACATTTGATGGTGGGCACAAGAAGGATGAAGATGCCGAAACATGGTTTCTAGGCATGAGGAAGTATTTTAAATTGCATAATTATTCTTCTCATGCAGAAGGTAGAATCACTATCTATCAACTCAAAGGAAATGCCTCCATGTGGTGGGACCAACTTGTGCAGGTACAACACATTGTAGAGAAAAGTGTTACTTGGAGGTAATTCAAAAAGTATTTTGAGAAGAGGTACTTGACTAAGAGATACTATGACAAGAAAATGAAAGAGTTCTTTGAACTCAAGCTTGGAATTACGACCATAGATGAATATGAGAGAAGGTTTCTGGAACTGCTAAAGTATGTCTCTTTCATTAAGGAAGAGATAGTCAAGATTCAAAGGTATTTAAGTGGATTTCCATCATTCATCAGTGACAAAATATAGTATGATGATCCCAAGACATTAGAAGAGACCATAAAGAGAGCTAAATGCTTATATGACCTACTGAAAGCAAGGCCAGCTTTCCAAAAGGCTTGGGAAGACAATAATAAATTCAAGATGGATCAGAGGAAGAAGGGAGCTAAGCCACCATTCTTCATAAATAATCCACAATGGCAAAAAATACATAAGGAAACCAGAGTGATTGACACAGGGAGTCAAGGGCCAAGACAACCACCTATGCAATGTTGGGGTTGTAAAGGAGACCATAGGTTCAGAGATTGTCCTCATAGAGGTGAAAAATGTAGGGTTTTTCACAATGTACAATGAGTTGAGACAGTAGAGGACATGGGAAGATATGTGCCAAGGATTTAAGTAGCCCTGGACAAAAAGAAAGCAGAGTATTATTCCCACATGATTGAAGTGGAAGGTATGATCAACAACCAAACCCTTTCTATTTTAATTGATTCAGGAGATAGTCATAGTTATATAGACTCTAAGATGGTGGAAAGTTTGCAATTGCCAAGAAGCAATCATGGGAAATCTTGGTTGTTGCAACTGGCTACAGGAGCCAGAAGAAAAGTTAATGAGATGGTTAATTCATGCCTCATAGACATGAATGGACTGAATACCAAGGCATATTTGAACATATTACCTTTAGGTTCCTATGACTGTCTAATTGGGATGGATTGGTTGGACCCACATCATGCTCTATTGGATTTTCATAACAAAGCATTCACTTCCCAGGGCAGTAACCATTAGAGAAATTTCATCTTTGCAACTGAAGAAATGTTATAGAAGAGGATGTCAAATATTTGGAGTTCATATGGAGGAGACACCTAAAGACAAGGTGTCAAGTTTGGAAGATTATGTAGTCCTGAAAGAGTTTGAATATGTATTCAAGGAGGTACCAGGACTACCCCCAAAGAGATACATTGATTTTTCTATAAATCTAACACCAGGAGCAACTTCTGTGTCAAAGACTCCTTACAAAATAAGTACGCCATAATTGAAAGAGTTGCAAATGCAGCTTGAAGAACTTCTGAAGAAGGGTTATATACATCCATGTATGTCACCTTGGGGTGCCCCATTCTTGTTTGTAAAAATGAAATATGGAACGTTAATATTGTGCATTGACTTCAGACAATTGAATAAAATGACTATTAAGAACAAGTATCCTCTACCAAGGATTGATGACCTCTTTGATGAATTGAAGGATGCAACGATATTTTCAAAGATAGATCTCAGTTTAGGATACCATCAAGTAAGAATAAAAGAAGAAGATATTAGCAAGACCTCCTTCAGGACATGGTATGGTCATTATGAGTTCACAGTGGTACCATTTGGGTTATCAAATGCACCAGTTGTTTTCATGTGCTTAATGAATGGTGTTTTTCGAGAGTATTTGGACAAGTTTGTCATTGTCTTTTTGGATGTCATTCTTATATATTCCAAGTCAGAGGAAAAGCATGAACATAATTTGAGGACGGTGTTGCAAGTATTAAGGGAACATCAGTTGTATGCCAAATTGAGCAAGTGCTCATTTTATCAGAAACAAATTCATTATTTGCGGCATATCATCTCAAAATATGGGATAGCATTGGACCCTGAGAAGATAGAATCCATTAGAGAAAGGTCAACACCAAAGAATGTGACAGAGGTTAGATCATTCATGGGCCTTTTAGGTTACTACAGGAGATTCATTGGAGGATTCTCAAAGATAGCACACCCAATCACTTCCTTGCAAAGAAAGGGTATGAAGTTTCAATGGACGTTGGACTGTGAAAGGAGTTTCCAACATTTGAAACAATTATTCACAAGTGATCCAATACTAAGGATTGCAGACCCAGATGAAGATTTAATTGTATGCACAAATGAATGTATTGAAGGACTTGGTGGAGTCTTCAGTCAAAATAGATTCGTAATATGTTACAAATCAAGGAAGTTGAAGGATCATGAAAGAAACTATTCCACTCATGATTTGGTGTTGGAAGCCATAGTACATGCCCTGAGGAAATGGAGACACTACCTCATGGGAAAAAGGTTTGAGCTAAGAACAGGCCACAATGGTTTGAAATATTTATTTGATCAACCAAATCTAAATGCTAGGCAAAGAATATGGTTAGAATTTCTAAGCAAATATAACTTTGATTTAAAGCATATCAAAGGGAAAGAAAATAAAATGGTTGATGCACTCAGCAGGAGGGTGCATGAAGTACATGGTATAACCATCAGCATGTATTAGACTGATGTTATTAGAAAAATTCTGGAGGCTGCTAATGCAGATATACAGTATAGATAATTGATAGAAAAATTACAGCAAGGTAAGACACCACAGTAGATGGATAATTATAAGTTGGGAGTAGATGGAATACTGTTGCACAAGAACATAATTTTCATACCAAATGTCCAGGACTTGAAACGTATAATTTTGCATGAGATGCATAATGTTCCTTATGCAAGGCACCCTGGATATCAAAAAACCATAGCAGCGGTCAAGAGCCAATACTTTTTGCCAGGTATGAAGAGAGAGATAGCAGAATACATCGCAATATGTATGGAATGCTAGAAAGTTAAAGCAGAACATAGGCACCCAGTAGGGTTGTTGCACCTTTTAACCATTCCTGAATGGAAGTGGGAAGTGGTGACAATGGATTTTTTTACGGGATTGCCTAGAACAAGCAAGCTGCATGATTCGATCATGGTGGTAGTGGGAAAGCTTATGCAAGCTGCCCATTTTATTCAACTAAAAACTATTCACAAGGCAGCAGATGTCACTAATGTTTTCATGAAGGAAGTGGCACGATTGCACAGAATTCGTAAAACGATTGTGTCTGACAGAGACCCAAAATTCACCTTGAATATCTAGAAAGGATTGTTCAAAGCATTTGGAACGAATCTGAACTTGAGTACAGCTTATCATCCTGATTTTGATGGACAGACAGAAAGAGTGAACAGGGTGATAGAAGATATACTGAGAATGTATGTGATGGACAAACCATCAAAATAGGAATACTACCTACACTTGGTAGAATTCGCTTACAATAATGGGTATCAGGCATCATTGAAGATGAGCCCATTTGAAGCACCTTACGGTAGAAGGTGCAATACTCCAGTGAGATCGGATAACCCAGTTGATAGAACAGTAGTAGGGCCAGAGTTGCTCAAGGAGATGGAGGACCAAATGTTAAAAATTAAGCAGAATTTGAAAGCTACCCAAGACAGACAGAAAAGTTATGCTGATAAAAACATGATCCACAGAGAATTCAAAGTGGGTGATCATGTTTTCTTGAAGGTGAAAGCTAACAGGAGTTCCCTGAAGCTGGGAAGTTGTGCCAAGTTAGCAGCCAAATTTTGTGGACCATTTGAAATACTGGAGAGGACTGGTCCAGTTTCTTATATGATTGGATTGCCTGCATCTATGTCTATTCATAATGTATTCCATGTATCATTTCTAAAGAAATATATACCCGATGCTAATCATGTTATTGATTGGAATGTGATTCAGGTGCAACAAGAAGGCACATTTCAAGTGCATCCGGTGCGCATTTTGGATCGAAAAATCAAACAACTCTGGAACCGAGCCATAGGGCTTGTAAAGGTTCAATGGACCTGGTATGGTCCTGAGGATGCTACTTGGGAGCATGAAGATGCAATACGGACAGAATACGTGCATCGTTTTGAAGATTTTTGAAAACTCTGATATATATGGGTGTATGATGTACTTAGGACAGTGCATAAATAAGGAGAGGGGATTGTAATATCCCTCTACCGAACCCAATTGTAAATGTAATATAAATATACTTAAGTTGGTGAGTTGTTTTGACCTCATTTGATAATGCACATCATGTGGCATAGTGCGCGCATGAACTGCACAGTAAAATGATGTAATATGCACATCGCAAGATACCGCACACAGTAACTAAAGAATGTGCAACCTTGAGGTTAGCAGATACCGCGCGCAGTAACTAAAGAACTTGCAACCTTGAGGTCAGTTGATACCGCGTGCAGTAACTAAAGTGCACACAATATTAAGGTCAACGAACCTTTATGTATATGATATGCATTATACGCTTGTGATCCAGTATTATAAGACAGAATGCTTATGTTTTGGTATTAGGATGGATCGCCTAGATATCAAGGGCGAATGGTCCTACTTTGTACATGACTCATGATTAATATAAAATACATCACTGTGCGTAGACTGACCACAATAAAAGATACGGGGGACTGAACTTCACCAGTTAGGGAAAGGCAGGGCCAAAAGTCAAGGGAATATTATATTAATATTTCCTAAAACATAAAGTATAGATAATTATTTTATCCTAAGTTCTAAAGTTGGGGACAAGTGGACAAAAGTAACTTCTGATATGACAAGTGTCAAGTTGGGGACATGCATTCATATCGTGGAGGAACTTATCTCATTGGGATATTTTTCTCACAGATACCTTACCAACAGCAGGGAGGACCATCATTCTCGCCATCACTCTTCACGAAGAGTTCACAGTGATTCTTGTACACACTCAGTTATCCAGTCAATGATTCCATGACCATTTCACTTATACATTCTGTTATCCTTGAGACAGCCATTTCACCATTCCGAAGCCTATTTCCGCACCCTTTTTGGTTGGTGTACCTGGTTAGCTTGGAGTGGGATTGAAGAAGCGGGTTGTCAAGCCCGTGAGCAGTTCTCTGAGTGAGAGAATTGTTGGGGATTGATTCCTTAAGGTGCTAAACTGCAGCTACAATGCTCTGAGACTTCCGATCTAGCCTGTTGTTGAAGCCCTGGAAGGGAAGTGGGGCAGTCGAGGGAATGCTGAGTAGAGAAGGGGCACGCTTCCTTGGGTGGGACTGGCATGTGGGGAATGAGAGACTGTAGGTTGTTAGTTGAGTGAGCACCTGAGACAAAGTCTTTCTTATTGTCCATGAGACTTAGCCTGGATAGGAACCCTTTACCCTAGGTGGAGTTCAGTCCTAGCTCGGGGGTGACTCATTGTTGAGAGTGATGAACAGTGTAGTCTATGGCTGGGAGGTTCGTGGATGGTTTGTAAGCAGTTGGTGACAGTCTTTCTAAGATAAGTACCAATTGCATGATAAAATGATATGTTGTTTTGTTATCTACATGCCTATGTTACGATTTTATCATATATGTGATTATGATTGCTTGTGTGCTTATGGGTAATTCCCTGTAAATGATGCATCTCTCTAGTTACTGTTATTTCAATATAAAAGTTGTATGTTATAGAAAGTAATTGTTTTTTATGCTTAGATGTAAAGCTTCCGCGAGCATGTTGTATGTTTATGTTTTAGTTGCATGTCGTTTAAAGAGTAAATTTATGTGTCATTGCTTATTGGACTACTGGGTATGCTACTGTATGTTTCACAGTATGGGAATGAAAGTGTTCCCTAGAGTAGCATTCCTCAGCCTGAAGGATGGAAATGTTACCGACTGGTGTAAGAGCATGAGCGGTTTCTTTGGAGTGGCGTACCCCGGCCCGGGGTTGGTCGGGGAACGTTTCACCACCTGTGTCTTGGGACACTTTTCCTTAGTTAATTTGAAATGGCTGGCCAAAGGTGTACTAACTGGTTTTTCATTCTGCATTCTAAACCTCTCCAACACCTTCTCTATGTACTCACCCTGAGTCAATGTCAATTTGTGATTTTTCCTGTCTCTTGTTATTCTCATACCAAGGATTTTCTTTGAGACACACAAATCCTTCATCGCAAATAAATTATTTAATTTCTTCTTGAGCACATTTATATCATGCATATTATACCCTGCAACAAGCATGTCATCTACATACCATAGCAAGATAATATAGCTTCCATTTTCTAGCTTTTTAAAATAAACACAGTGATCAGAATGACATCTACTATAACCTTGTTATGTCATAAACCTGTCATACTACAAATACCACTTCCTTGCAGCTTTCTTTAGGCCATACAATCTCTTCTTCAACATGCATACCAAATTTTCCTTCCCTTTGGCCTCATACCCGCGTGGTTGCTGCATATAAATCTCTTCCTCCAAATCCCCAGGGAGAAAAGTTGTTTTTATATCTAATTGTTCAATATTTAAATATTATGCTGCCAGAAGACTTAAAATAGTCCTAATTGAAGTCATTTTAACAACAAGAGAAAATATTTCATCAAAATCTATACCTTTCTTTTGTGAAAACCCCTTTACAACAAGTCTAGACTTGTACTGCATTTTTCCTACATCTTCTTCCTTCAACCTATAAACCCATTTATTATGGAATGCTCTTTTTCTTGTAGGCAATTGAACCAAATCCCAAGTCTAGTTATTTACCAGGGAATCCATTTCCTCTCTCATTCCTTGCTCCCACTTCTTTTTAGTGTCTACCTGCGTTGTCTCTTCATAACATTCTGGTTCACCATAATCAATCAAAAATAAATAATAAAATGAATGAGAGTATCGTTCACGGGGTCTACTTAACCTGGTATATTTTCTAACAACACTTGAAGGATTTTGAGGTACATGTTTCTCCTATTGTTGTAGATTTTGATTTTCTGGTACCTTTGGAATTTCTATTTCAGTAATCTCATCAAGCACTATGTATTTTGGTTTTTCATTTTCCTGTTTCTTTCCCTGCAACTGATCTTTGTACATGACCTTCTCTTTGAATATGAAATATCTACTCCTAACTATTTTGTTGTTTTCGTAATCCCATAAGCGATAACCAAAATCATTAACACTATATCCAATAAAGGTACACTTCTTAGATTTTTCCTCAAGCTTTGTTCTATTTTCTTTATCAATATGGACAAATGCTTCACAACCTAAAGTCTTCAAAAAAGAATAGTTTACCTTTTTATCTTTCCATGCCTCCTCTGGAATTCTACCATCCAAAGAGCTTCAAGTTACTCTTTCTATTAAGTAAACAACAATATCTATATCATCTGCCCAAAAATGTAAGGGAAAACCAACATGCAATCTCATACTCCTTGCATGCTCCATGATTGTCCTATTCATCCTTTGTGACACACCATTTTCTTGTAGTGTTCATGGAACTATCTTCTCTCTATGAATCCCATGGTATGAAAATTAATCATCAAACTCATTGTTGCAATATTCACCTCCATTGTCTGATCTGAGACACTTCAACATTTTTCCTGTCCATTTCTCAAAAGTATAAAAAACATCAGATTTTTGTCGAATGCAATAAACCCAAGTTTTTCTAGTTGCATCATAAATAAAATTAAAATAATAATTATAGCCACCAAGAGATGATACCTAAGTTGGTCCCCATACATCTATATGCACAAGCTCTAACCTTTCTCTCTTCTTTTATGTTTTGACTCTCTTATGTTTTCCATAAACACAATGTTCACAAAATTCCAAATCAATTTGTTTAAGATCTGGAAACAAATTTATTTTGTGAAGTATCTACATCCCCTTATCACTCACGTGTCCAAGCCTATGATGCCACAATGTTGTATCCACTCCTGTAGAAGCTAAAGAGATAGAAGAGTCATTATTACTAGTACATAAATACAATGTACCTACCTTCTCTCCCTTTGCTATCACCAATGATCCTTTGGTGACCTTCCACACCTTATCTATAAATATGGATAGACAACCTTCACTTGCCCACTGCCCTGTTGAAATTATATTTTTCCTTAGATATGGAACATGTCTTACCTATTTCAACAACCATTGGTTTCCATTCCTTTTCTTTGTTTTTACCTTTCCCATTCCAACAAATTTTCATGGTGCATCATCACCGAAATGAACCTGTCCAAAATCACCTCCAACATAATCTAGAAAATATTTCCTATGGGGAGTGGCATGAAATGAAGCCCCATAATATACTACCTAAGACTCAGAAATATTCTCTACAGAAAGAATCAAAGTATCTTGTAACATGTCACCTGTTACATTTTCTTCCTGATTTTTCTCTTGTTGTCCATATCTTTGTTTCTTTGGAGCTTTGCAGTCTTTCTTCAAATGTCCTTTCTTTCCACAATTCCAACACTCTATATTTCCAAGTCTAGATTTGGATCTTCCCTTCCTATAATTCTCGTGGTTCCCTGAGCCCTTTCCTCTATCCTTTTGTCTTCCCCTGTTCTCCATGTTTAACGCTATTATCACTGAAATTTCATCCGCAAATGGTTAGAGAAATCCAGCATCTTCAAACAGCTATGAGTTCACCCATGGACCAAAATTACCCAAAAAACATTTCCAAAAGCTCCAAAACTATACAACCATTTATAAAATCAAGGTGCGCTATGACTACACAGGGCACGCACACACATGCGCCATCCAGAAATGCGAGAAAAGTGCACATGCGCATGATGCACGACTGTGGTCGCTAAAATCCGCACACGCCTAAGAACGACGCATTTATGAGATTGGTCGGCCTCCCACCCACTTCTGGTTCATCTTCCAAGTTGATTTGACATCCAAATCTCAGTTGGATCCGACTGAGGCTCGTCAAAGACCTAAAAATTCCCTAAACAACCCCTTTTCACACTAAACGATGGTTGCACAATACCTCAAAGTGGTGCTATAAAACAACGCCATGGGTGCACTACATTTTCAAGGAATTCATTTGCAAGGTTATCCTGCTGCTATTCTCTTGGGGAATCATCTTTTCTCATCAATAGCATACAAGCATCATTACATTTGGGCAATCCACCTCACCTTTTGAGTGGATTAGCTTGGGATTCTTTCACCATTTCTTTTAAGTTTTCAAAGTTGTAAGAAGAGCTCAAATTCTGGGGGTCCAAGAGCCCTCCCTTGGAGGAAGAAGGGACCCAAAGTCCTCTTTCTTCTCGGTGTTTTCTTTTCACTAATACAATACTTTCCCTTGGTTACATGAGTCTTATTGGTTTCTTGTTCTTATGTCCTTATGCTCAATAGTTTAGTTGTTCTTTCCTTTCTTAGTTTAATTCTTAACTTAGTCTTTTATGTTTCTTTTTCTAACCCTTTCCTTCACTACTGTCTTGCTTAGCTAACCAAACTAAGCTTGTAAGTACCTCTATTTTTCTCATTTAGGTGACAAAAGAGGCACAACAGATTGGCGACTCCATTGGGGAAAGGTATCAATTTCCTACCCCATTTAGGTTTTTCTAGCTCTTCTTTTGTTTTATTTAACATGCAGTTACCTTAACCGGCCCAAGACGACCTGCAAAACATCCAATTCAAAGCTAAATTGAGAGAATTCCATTCGAAATTTTCTTCATGGTCGTGTGATAGGTGTGCGCGGGTTTATTGGCCTACAGTCGCGCATCATGCACACGTGTGCCAAAATTACTGTGTTGTTCAACGATCTCCGTGCACCTGTGCCCAAAAGTCTTTTTTGGTTTGCGCATAGACGCTCAATGCACCTTTGTCTACTCTGAGACCCGTGTACCTGTGCAGAAAAATACACATTGTAAGGCTTTTGTGATTTGGGGAAGGCCCCTAGCCTTCTTAAAAATGATTTCATGCATGTTGTAATCTGCACCACACTTAGTTCCCTCTCCATATCAAGGGATTAGTCAAAACACATAAACACTTAGGGGGTTTAAAATCATTATTTCCTCTTTTGCTTTCATTTTTCCACATGGATGGCTTGCTTCGACTAAGAGTATAAGTTGGAATCATTTGTAATCACATAAAGCTTGCATTGGGACCAGAAATTGGATAACAATCGTTTAGTATGCTCTTCTCTCGTGCTTCAAAGTGACCTTGAGAATCAGAAAAAGGTTGTACGACAATTTCATCTCCCTTAAAAAGACTAAAACATTTAGGAGAGGACAACAACCCCCTCGGGACTCCTCTTAGTTTATTTTTCTAACACATTTCAAGATTGTAACGGGCCCACACATGCCCAGATGCTACAAAGATAGGATAGTGTTGAAATTTACTTTCTTAGATTAAATCACTAGGGAAGTTTAAAGGTTTTGTAA
>ML789983.1:34568-73519 GCA_009831015.1 Picea engelmannii | reverse complement strand
TCATTAAGGAAGAGATAGTCAAGATTCAAAGGTATTTAAGTGGATTTCCATCATTCATCAGTGACAAAATATAGTATGATGATCCCAAGACATTAGAAGAGACCATAAAGAGAGCTAAATGCTTATATGACCTACTGAAAGCAAGGCCAGCTTTCCAAAAGGCTTGGGAAGACAATAATAAATTCAAGATGGATCAGAGGAAGAAGGGAGCTAAGCCACCATTCTTCATAAATAATCCACAATGGCAAAAAATACATAAGGAAACCAGAGTGATTGACACAGGGAGTCAAGGGCCAAGACAACCACCTATGCAATGTTGGGGTTGTAAAGGAGACCATAGGTTCAGAGATTGTCCTCATAGAGGTGAAAAATGTAGGGTTTTTCACAATGTACAATGAGTTGAGACAGTAGAGGACATGGGAAGATATGTGCCAAGGATTTAAGTAGCCCTGGACAAAAAGAAAGCAGAGTATTATTCCCACATGATTGAAGTGGAAGGTATGATCAACAACCAAACCCTTTCTATTTTAATTGATTCAGGAGATAGTCATAGTTATATAGACTCTAAGATGGTGGAAAGTTTGCAATTGCCAAGAAGCAATCATGGGAAATCTTGGTTGTTGCAACTGGCTACAGGAGCCAGAAGAAAAGTTAATGAGATGGTTAATTCATGCCTCATAGACATGAATGGACTGAATACCAAGGCATATTTGAACATATTACCTTTAGGTTCCTATGACTGTCTAATTGGGATGGATTGGTTGGACCCACATCATGCTCTATTGGATTTTCATAACAAAGCATTCACTTCCCAGGGCAGTAACCATTAGAGAAATTTCATCTTTGCAACTGAAGAAATGTTATAGAAGAGGATGTCAAATATTTGGAGTTCATATGGAGGAGACACCTAAAGACAAGGTGTCAAGTTTGGAAGATTATGTAGTCCTGAAAGAGTTTGAATATGTATTCAAGGAGGTACCAGGACTACCCCCAAAGAGATACATTGATTTTTCTATAAATCTAACACCAGGAGCAACTTCTGTGTCAAAGACTCCTTACAAAATAAGTACGCCATAATTGAAAGAGTTGCAAATGCAGCTTGAAGAACTTCTGAAGAAGGGTTATATACATCCATGTATGTCACCTTGGGGTGCCCCATTCTTGTTTGTAAAAATGAAATATGGAACGTTAATATTGTGCATTGACTTCAGACAATTGAATAAAATGACTATTAAGAACAAGTATCCTCTACCAAGGATTGATGACCTCTTTGATGAATTGAAGGATGCAACGATATTTTCAAAGATAGATCTCAGTTTAGGATACCATCAAGTAAGAATAAAAGAAGAAGATATTAGCAAGACCTCCTTCAGGACATGGTATGGTCATTATGAGTTCACAGTGGTACCATTTGGGTTATCAAATGCACCAGTTGTTTTCATGTGCTTAATGAATGGTGTTTTTCGAGAGTATTTGGACAAGTTTGTCATTGTCTTTTTGGATGTCATTCTTATATATTCCAAGTCAGAGGAAAAGCATGAACATAATTTGAGGACGGTGTTGCAAGTATTAAGGGAACATCAGTTGTATGCCAAATTGAGCAAGTGCTCATTTTATCAGAAACAAATTCATTATTTGCGGCATATCATCTCAAAATATGGGATAGCATTGGACCCTGAGAAGATAGAATCCATTAGAGAAAGGTCAACACCAAAGAATGTGACAGAGGTTAGATCATTCATGGGCCTTTTAGGTTACTACAGGAGATTCATTGGAGGATTCTCAAAGATAGCACACCCAATCACTTCCTTGCAAAGAAAGGGTATGAAGTTTCAATGGACGTTGGACTGTGAAAGGAGTTTCCAACATTTGAAACAATTATTCACAAGTGATCCAATACTAAGGATTGCAGACCCAGATGAAGATTTAATTGTATGCACAAATGAATGTATTGAAGGACTTGGTGGAGTCTTCAGTCAAAATAGATTCGTAATATGTTACAAATCAAGGAAGTTGAAGGATCATGAAAGAAACTATTCCACTCATGATTTGGTGTTGGAAGCCATAGTACATGCCCTGAGGAAATGGAGACACTACCTCATGGGAAAAAGGTTTGAGCTAAGAACAGGCCACAATGGTTTGAAATATTTATTTGATCAACCAAATCTAAATGCTAGGCAAAGAATATGGTTAGAATTTCTAAGCAAATATAACTTTGATTTAAAGCATATCAAAGGGAAAGAAAATAAAATGGTTGATGCACTCAGCAGGAGGGTGCATGAAGTACATGGTATAACCATCAGCATGTATTAGACTGATGTTATTAGAAAAATTCTGGAGGCTGCTAATGCAGATATACAGTATAGATAATTGATAGAAAAATTACAGCAAGGTAAGACACCACAGTAGATGGATAATTATAAGTTGGGAGTAGATGGAATACTGTTGCACAAGAACATAATTTTCATACCAAATGTCCAGGACTTGAAACGTATAATTTTGCATGAGATGCATAATGTTCCTTATGCAAGGCACCCTGGATATCAAAAAACCATAGCAGCGGTCAAGAGCCAATACTTTTTGCCAGGTATGAAGAGAGAGATAGCAGAATACATCGCAATATGTATGGAATGCTAGAAAGTTAAAGCAGAACATAGGCACCCAGTAGGGTTGTTGCACCTTTTAACCATTCCTGAATGGAAGTGGGAAGTGGTGACAATGGATTTTTTTACGGGATTGCCTAGAACAAGCAAGCTGCATGATTCGATCATGGTGGTAGTGGGAAAGCTTATGCAAGCTGCCCATTTTATTCAACTAAAAACTATTCACAAGGCAGCAGATGTCACTAATGTTTTCATGAAGGAAGTGGCACGATTGCACAGAATTCGTAAAACGATTGTGTCTGACAGAGACCCAAAATTCACCTTGAATATCTAGAAAGGATTGTTCAAAGCATTTGGAACGAATCTGAACTTGAGTACAGCTTATCATCCTGATTTTGATGGACAGACAGAAAGAGTGAACAGGGTGATAGAAGATATACTGAGAATGTATGTGATGGACAAACCATCAAAATAGGAATACTACCTACACTTGGTAGAATTCGCTTACAATAATGGGTATCAGGCATCATTGAAGATGAGCCCATTTGAAGCACCTTACGGTAGAAGGTGCAATACTCCAGTGAGATCGGATAACCCAGTTGATAGAACAGTAGTAGGGCCAGAGTTGCTCAAGGAGATGGAGGACCAAATGTTAAAAATTAAGCAGAATTTGAAAGCTACCCAAGACAGACAGAAAAGTTATGCTGATAAAAACATGATCCACAGAGAATTCAAAGTGGGTGATCATGTTTTCTTGAAGGTGAAAGCTAACAGGAGTTCCCTGAAGCTGGGAAGTTGTGCCAAGTTAGCAGCCAAATTTTGTGGACCATTTGAAATACTGGAGAGGACTGGTCCAGTTTCTTATATGATTGGATTGCCTGCATCTATGTCTATTCATAATGTATTCCATGTATCATTTCTAAAGAAATATATACCCGATGCTAATCATGTTATTGATTGGAATGTGATTCAGGTGCAACAAGAAGGCACATTTCAAGTGCATCCGGTGCGCATTTTGGATCGAAAAATCAAACAACTCTGGAACCGAGCCATAGGGCTTGTAAAGGTTCAATGGACCTGGTATGGTCCTGAGGATGCTACTTGGGAGCATGAAGATGCAATACGGACAGAATACGTGCATCGTTTTGAAGATTTTTGAAAACTCTGATATATATGGGTGTATGATGTACTTAGGACAGTGCATAAATAAGGAGAGGGGATTGTAATATCCCTCTACCGAACCCAATTGTAAATGTAATATAAATATACTTAAGTTGGTGAGTTGTTTTGACCTCATTTGATAATGCACATCATGTGGCATAGTGCGCGCATGAACTGCACAGTAAAATGATGTAATATGCACATCGCAAGATACCGCACACAGTAACTAAAGAATGTGCAACCTTGAGGTTAGCAGATACCGCGCGCAGTAACTAAAGAACTTGCAACCTTGAGGTCAGTTGATACCGCGTGCAGTAACTAAAGTGCACACAATATTAAGGTCAACGAACCTTTATGTATATGATATGCATTATACGCTTGTGATCCAGTATTATAAGACAGAATGCTTATGTTTTGGTATTAGGATGGATCGCCTAGATATCAAGGGCGAATGGTCCTACTTTGTACATGACTCATGATTAATATAAAATACATCACTGTGCGTAGACTGACCACAATAAAAGATACGGGGGACTGAACTTCACCAGTTAGGGAAAGGCAGGGCCAAAAGTCAAGGGAATATTATATTAATATTTCCTAAAACATAAAGTATAGATAATTATTTTATCCTAAGTTCTAAAGTTGGGGACAAGTGGACAAAAGTAACTTCTGATATGACAAGTGTCAAGTTGGGGACATGCATTCATATCGTGGAGGAACTTATCTCATTGGGATATTTTTCTCACAGATACCTTACCAACAGCAGGGAGGACCATCATTCTCGCCATCACTCTTCACGAAGAGTTCACAGTGATTCTTGTACACACTCAGTTATCCAGTCAATGATTCCATGACCATTTCACTTATACATTCTGTTATCCTTGAGACAGCCATTTCACCATTCCGAAGCCTATTTCCGCACCCTTTTTGGTTGGTGTACCTGGTTAGCTTGGAGTGGGATTGAAGAAGCGGGTTGTCAAGCCCGTGAGCAGTTCTCTGAGTGAGAGAATTGTTGGGGATTGATTCCTTAAGGTGCTAAACTGCAGCTACAATGCTCTGAGACTTCCGATCTAGCCTGTTGTTGAAGCCCTGGAAGGGAAGTGGGGCAGTCGAGGGAATGCTGAGTAGAGAAGGGGCACGCTTCCTTGGGTGGGACTGGCATGTGGGGAATGAGAGACTGTAGGTTGTTAGTTGAGTGAGCACCTGAGACAAAGTCTTTCTTATTGTCCATGAGACTTAGCCTGGATAGGAACCCTTTACCCTAGGTGGAGTTCAGTCCTAGCTCGGGGGTGACTCATTGTTGAGAGTGATGAACAGTGTAGTCTATGGCTGGGAGGTTCGTGGATGGTTTGTAAGCAGTTGGTGACAGTCTTTCTAAGATAAGTACCAATTGCATGATAAAATGATATGTTGTTTTGTTATCTACATGCCTATGTTACGATTTTATCATATATGTGATTATGATTGCTTGTGTGCTTATGGGTAATTCCCTGTAAATGATGCATCTCTCTAGTTACTGTTATTTCAATATAAAAGTTGTATGTTATAGAAAGTAATTGTTTTTTATGCTTAGATGTAAAGCTTCCGCGAGCATGTTGTATGTTTATGTTTTAGTTGCATGTCGTTTAAAGAGTAAATTTATGTGTCATTGCTTATTGGACTACTGGGTATGCTACTGTATGTTTCACAGTATGGGAATGAAAGTGTTCCCTAGAGTAGCATTCCTCAGCCTGAAGGATGGAAATGTTACCGACTGGTGTAAGAGCATGAGCGGTTTCTTTGGAGTGGCGTACCCCGGCCCGGGGTTGGTCGGGGAACGTTTCACCACCTGTGTCTTGGGACACTTTTCCTTAGTTAATTTGAAATGGCTGGCCAAAGGTGTACTAACTGGTTTTTCATTCTGCATTCTAAACCTCTCCAACACCTTCTCTATGTACTCACCCTGAGTCAATGTCAATTTGTGATTTTTCCTGTCTCTTGTTATTCTCATACCAAGGATTTTCTTTGAGACACACAAATCCTTCATCGCAAATAAATTATTTAATTTCTTCTTGAGCACATTTATATCATGCATATTATACCCTGCAACAAGCATGTCATCTACATACCATAGCAAGATAATATAGCTTCCATTTTCTAGCTTTTTAAAATAAACACAGTGATCAGAATGACATCTACTATAACCTTGTTATGTCATAAACCTGTCATACTACAAATACCACTTCCTTGCAGCTTTCTTTAGGCCATACAATCTCTTCTTCAACATGCATACCAAATTTTCCTTCCCTTTGGCCTCATACCCGCGTGGTTGCTGCATATAAATCTCTTCCTCCAAATCCCCAGGGAGAAAAGTTGTTTTTATATCTAATTGTTCAATATTTAAATATTATGCTGCCAGAAGACTTAAAATAGTCCTAATTGAAGTCATTTTAACAACAAGAGAAAATATTTCATCAAAATCTATACCTTTCTTTTGTGAAAACCCCTTTACAACAAGTCTAGACTTGTACTGCATTTTTCCTACATCTTCTTCCTTCAACCTATAAACCCATTTATTATGGAATGCTCTTTTTCTTGTAGGCAATTGAACCAAATCCCAAGTCTAGTTATTTACCAGGGAATCCATTTCCTCTCTCATTCCTTGCTCCCACTTCTTTTTAGTGTCTACCTGCGTTGTCTCTTCATAACATTCTGGTTCACCATAATCAATCAAAAATAAATAATAAAATGAATGAGAGTATCGTTCACGGGGTCTACTTAACCTGGTATATTTTCTAACAACACTTGAAGGATTTTGAGGTACATGTTTCTCCTATTGTTGTAGATTTTGATTTTCTGGTACCTTTGGAATTTCTATTTCAGTAATCTCATCAAGCACTATGTATTTTGGTTTTTCATTTTCCTGTTTCTTTCCCTGCAACTGATCTTTGTACATGACCTTCTCTTTGAATATGAAATATCTACTCCTAACTATTTTGTTGTTTTCGTAATCCCATAAGCGATAACCAAAATCATTAACACTATATCCAATAAAGGTACACTTCTTAGATTTTTCCTCAAGCTTTGTTCTATTTTCTTTATCAATATGGACAAATGCTTCACAACCTAAAGTCTTCAAAAAAGAATAGTTTACCTTTTTATCTTTCCATGCCTCCTCTGGAATTCTACCATCCAAAGAGCTTCAAGTTACTCTTTCTATTAAGTAAACAACAATATCTATATCATCTGCCCAAAAATGTAAGGGAAAACCAACATGCAATCTCATACTCCTTGCATGCTCCATGATTGTCCTATTCATCCTTTGTGACACACCATTTTCTTGTAGTGTTCATGGAACTATCTTCTCTCTATGAATCCCATGGTATGAAAATTAATCATCAAACTCATTGTTGCAATATTCACCTCCATTGTCTGATCTGAGACACTTCAACATTTTTCCTGTCCATTTCTCAAAAGTATAAAAAACATCAGATTTTTGTCGAATGCAATAAACCCAAGTTTTTCTAGTTGCATCATAAATAAAATTAAAATAATAATTATAGCCACCAAGAGATGATACCTAAGTTGGTCCCCATACATCTATATGCACAAGCTCTAACCTTTCTCTCTTCTTTTATGTTTTGACTCTCTTATGTTTTCCATAAACACAATGTTCACAAAATTCCAAATCAATTTGTTTAAGATCTGGAAACAAATTTATTTTGTGAAGTATCTACATCCCCTTATCACTCACGTGTCCAAGCCTATGATGCCACAATGTTGTATCCACTCCTGTAGAAGCTAAAGAGATAGAAGAGTCATTATTACTAGTACATAAATACAATGTACCTACCTTCTCTCCCTTTGCTATCACCAATGATCCTTTGGTGACCTTCCACACCTTATCTATAAATATGGATAGACAACCTTCACTTGCCCACTGCCCTGTTGAAATTATATTTTTCCTTAGATATGGAACATGTCTTACCTATTTCAACAACCATTGGTTTCCATTCCTTTTCTTTGTTTTTACCTTTCCCATTCCAACAAATTTTCATGGTGCATCATCACCGAAATGAACCTGTCCAAAATCACCTCCAACATAATCTAGAAAATATTTCCTATGGGGAGTGGCATGAAATGAAGCCCCATAATATACTACCTAAGACTCAGAAATATTCTCTACAGAAAGAATCAAAGTATCTTGTAACATGTCACCTGTTACATTTTCTTCCTGATTTTTCTCTTGTTGTCCATATCTTTGTTTCTTTGGAGCTTTGCAGTCTTTCTTCAAATGTCCTTTCTTTCCACAATTCCAACACTCTATATTTCCAAGTCTAGATTTGGATCTTCCCTTCCTATAATTCTCGTGGTTCCCTGAGCCCTTTCCTCTATCCTTTTGTCTTCCCCTGTTCTCCATGTTTAACGCTATTATCACTGAAATTTCATCCGCAAATGGTTAGAGAAATCCAGCATCTTCAAACAGCTATGAGTTCACCCATGGACCAAAATTACCCAAAAAACATTTCCAAAAGCTCCAAAACTATACAACCATTTATAAAATCAAGGTGCGCTATGACTACACAGGGCACGCACACACATGCGCCATCCAGAAATGCGAGAAAAGTGCACATGCGCATGATGCACGACTGTGGTCGCTAAAATCCGCACACGCCTAAGAACGACGCATTTATGAGATTGGTCGGCCTCCCACCCACTTCTGGTTCATCTTCCAAGTTGATTTGACATCCAAATCTCAGTTGGATCCGACTGAGGCTCGTCAAAGACCTAAAAATTCCCTAAACAACCCCTTTTCACACTAAACGATGGTTGCACAATACCTCAAAGTGGTGCTATAAAACAACGCCATGGGTGCACTACATTTTCAAGGAATTCATTTGCAAGGTTATCCTGCTGCTATTCTCTTGGGGAATCATCTTTTCTCATCAATAGCATACAAGCATCATTACATTTGGGCAATCCACCTCACCTTTTGAGTGGATTAGCTTGGGATTCTTTCACCATTTCTTTTAAGTTTTCAAAGTTGTAAGAAGAGCTCAAATTCTGGGGGTCCAAGAGCCCTCCCTTGGAGGAAGAAGGGACCCAAAGTCCTCTTTCTTCTCGGTGTTTTCTTTTCACTAATACAATACTTTCCCTTGGTTACATGAGTCTTATTGGTTTCTTGTTCTTATGTCCTTATGCTCAATAGTTTAGTTGTTCTTTCCTTTCTTAGTTTAATTCTTAACTTAGTCTTTTATGTTTCTTTTTCTAACCCTTTCCTTCACTACTGTCTTGCTTAGCTAACCAAACTAAGCTTGTAAGTACCTCTATTTTTCTCATTTAGGTGACAAAAGAGGCACAACAGATTGGCGACTCCATTGGGGAAAGGTATCAATTTCCTACCCCATTTAGGTTTTTCTAGCTCTTCTTTTGTTTTATTTAACATGCAGTTACCTTAACCGGCCCAAGACGACCTGCAAAACATCCAATTCAAAGCTAAATTGAGAGAATTCCATTCGAAATTTTCTTCATGGTCGTGTGATAGGTGTGCGCGGGTTTATTGGCCTACAGTCGCGCATCATGCACACGTGTGCCAAAATTACTGTGTTGTTCAACGATCTCCGTGCACCTGTGCCCAAAAGTCTTTTTTGGTTTGCGCATAGACGCTCAATGCACCTTTGTCTACTCTGAGACCCGTGTACCTGTGCAGAAAAATACACATTGTAAGGCTTTTGTGATTTGGGGAAGGCCCCTAGCCTTCTTAAAAATGATTTCATGCATGTTGTAATCTGCACCACACTTAGTTCCCTCTCCATATCAAGGGATTAGTCAAAACACATAAACACTTAGGGGGTTTAAAATCATTATTTCCTCTTTTGCTTTCATTTTTCCACATGGATGGCTTGCTTCGACTAAGAGTATAAGTTGGAATCATTTGTAATCACATAAAGCTTGCATTGGGACCAGAAATTGGATAACAATCGTTTAGTATGCTCTTCTCTCGTGCTTCAAAGTGACCTTGAGAATCAGAAAAAGGTTGTACGACAATTTCATCTCCCTTAAAAAGACTAAAACATTTAGGAGAGGACAACAACCCCCTCGGGACTCCTCTTAGTTTATTTTTCTAACACATTTCAAGATTGTAACGGGCCCACACATGCCCAGATGCTACAAAGATAGGATAGTGTTGAAATTTACTTTCTTAGATTAAATCACTAGGGAAGTTTAAAGGTTTTGTAATGGGCCCATACATGCCCACATGATCACAATCTAGGATAGTTTCAAATCTTTCTTAGATTAAATCACAATAGGGAGTTAAAGGAATAGTAACGGACCCACATGTCCACATGCTAGCTTCATAGGGACTTTTGAATTACGCAACGTTGTACCAAAGGCATTTAGTTAATTAGGTAATCAACACTTGTAAGGACCAAGGGAAGTACACATCCAGCAAGGTGACACCTAATTCATTAAAAAATTGGCACACTTTCACTCATTCACACACAAAAGTCACTTATCACTCACATAGTTTTCATCTCGAAACATGGAGGTCAAAGTAAGTTTCCTCCAATGGGATTCCGAAACACCCCACCCTTTTCTTGACGAAACTATCCACTCCCATTTAATTTCAACGCGATCCCAATCTCTCAAACAACCACATCTAAATTTTTTCTAAAAACTCACTAAATTTTCCTCCACAGGAGGTGCCAAAAGAAATTTTTTAGTCTAGGTAGGATTTCGGGGATAGGCATCCAAATAACTCCCTGCTATCTGGTTCTCACATTGTCAAAACAATAGAAGTTGTCAAATAGGGAACTGTAAATCCTCCAAGTCAAGTGTTCCTAACACCATAAGGCAGGGAGATACCCATGAAGGGTTGACGGCCGAGGTCTAGTTGTTCTGTGCATCCCCCCTTGAGGCACCCACCTCTTGTATGGGATCCATCCCGTGACCCATTTCTTAGGCCAAAAATCTAAATGTTGCACTTTGACCGAGGTACCTAGTGACATAATTTTAGGACATCTACCCTAGTGGAAATTGTGGGATGCAATTGCACCTTGATCGGATTTTGTGTGGCTATTGGGAAATATCACCAGTTCTTTCGAGATATTTCCCCTCTACCCCTCATTATAACTGATCGCTTCATCCTTCACTAGTTTCTCGTCCTGTGGCTTCAGACCTTACTATCGAGTGCTATTGGAAGGTCCAGTGCTCTTTTGAGAGGAAGGATGTTACGTCTTTTAGGACACGAGAATTTGTTTTCTTTGTTTCCCCACGCGGACAAAATCCACTTATCCACATATATGCCTCTTTATCAAAACACTTTATGTATGATGCATTTCTGATTACATTTGATTTAGATATATATAGTGTAAAGTTCAAAAAATTGCAAACAAAGGCTCTTGTTTATTTATTACTCTCACCACCATTCGCACACATCCACTTAGCTAGTCGGACATCATAGGGGACCCACAGAACCCCCGTCGTTCCATATGCTTGCTAAACCTCCCTCCTATTCTAGGGGGAGTTCCTAGTCTTTCCACCTCATAGGCACCACC
Source organism: Picea engelmannii (assembly GCA_009831015.1). Classification (NCBI taxonomy): domain Eukaryota; kingdom Viridiplantae; phylum Streptophyta; class Pinopsida; order Pinales; family Pinaceae; genus Picea; species Picea engelmannii. The sequence continues at coordinate 62,217 of ML789983.1, read as the reverse complement.
TTCTCACACTCYAGTGAGTGTCACTGTCTTAGGATCAGCTTTGCTTGGTTCCACCTTGMTTGGGTCCAATTCCCAAGGTCTACCATCCACTYGCTCTCCTTTACATGGAAATGGGGGGCCAACTTCCTCTCACGGGGGAAGTACAAACCCACCTAGTCCCCCCCAAGGGTTAGGTTCACAAACCACTCACACCATGACTAGAACTAACCCTCCACCACCACTCCAGATGCCATACCTGGCCTCTCTCAACATACCAGATCTAAGAAAACTCACAAATGATCCTATATTGCATGACCCCACATGGCCTGCAATGCCTACCAAACTACCTTCAGACATCCCCAAGTTTGAAGGAAAGGTAGGGGATGACCCTGCCAACCATGTCATGAATTTCCACTTATGGTGCTCTTCCAACAGCATTATGGATGATTCCATCCGACTATGATTATTTCAACGCACACTCACTGGCCTATCAGCCAAATGGTATGTAGACGAAAAATTGGGGTCCCATGCGACTTTTGAGTCTTTGGCCAAAGCATTTTTGACCTTCTTCCAATTACCAATCCGCCATGACAATGGTCTTGAACTACTTTCTAATTTTAAACAAACCTCTGCCACACATATCATTGACCACATTCACGAGTGGCATCGACGACGTAGTTTGTGCAAAGCAGAAACCATCAAACAATAATGTCTTGATTGGTTTCTCAGATCACTTGTCTCTCTCCTCGGTAAAGATGTGGCTTCCACCTTCCCTCAATCAGAAGAAGAATCCATTAGTAAGGTTCAAGAATACGACCTCATCTATTCACAATCAGGGTATTTGTACACAGTACTTCCTGATCTCCCAAATCCCATTCCATTTGGCCAAGACAAACCCAGGATGTCTCACTCAGCAGATGGATTGATTGGTAATACCACGCACCACATTCCACAACCCCAACAACCACAAACGTATGGCAGACCTCAATATCCACCAGCATATGGAGGAACCCCTTATTATCCCCCACCCCCTTATCAACAACCATACCTGGTTTCCCTTCCTCTACCCATCAATGGACCACCACCGACACCCAAAATACACCCACCAATCCAAACAAGTTCAAGTACTCCCTCTACCTCATATTATACTCTAAGTACTAGCAAAAGCACCATGCCTTCCTATGTACCTTACGGATCATTACCCCCACAGAATCCGTACTTTCCATTTCCTGGTCCTCCACCACCCATGGCTCCACCACAAGGACACCCTCACGCTGGGGTGAATTTTGTTCAACCCTCTCCCATTCAGTAGTATCAAAATTTTGAATAGTTGAATACGGAAAATCTGACCCATCAGTCAAATAATGCCAAAAAGAAAGGAAAAAACAGGAACAATAACAACCCAAGTCAAGGTGGGAATCACCCCCAACAAAACCAACCTACTGTGGGAAATGAGAACCAAGGGAATCAGAACCCCCAGGGGGGCAATAACAACAGACGTCAAGGGAAAAATAACAATAATCTTCGAACCAACTTCCCTTGTGCCCTTTGCAGTGAGTTCGGTCATTATACTCATCATTGTCCCCAAATCGTTGATTTTAAACGGATGAAAGACTCAGGCAATGGACCACATCCTTCAGCATCGCCTGCCCCTCAGCAGGCCCCACAACAATACGTACAATAACCTCCCCCATCCGTACTACAGAATCCCATTCCACACTAGGGTGTGATGAACACCCAACAGGACATGCAGCCTACCCCACCACAGTTGGGACAATATCTCAACCTGAACAATCTCGCATATCGCACTATCCTCCTCACTAGTGAGGAGGAAATCCTTCTACAGACACGTAGTCATCAATACCGAGCACCCATTGAGTCTCCTCCCATTCCCCCAGAAACAACCCCAACACCAATGGGACCCCCGTTGGTAATCCCTTTCCCTAACACGGAAACACCTCTTCACATCCCTCGCATCCCACTGCACAGGAATGTCCACAACCCACAGGCTAGTGCAGCTCATAATTACAGTTTGGTTGATGAATTAGCACATTCTTCGACAGCCATGTCAGTCTTAGAAGTACTTCAAACTTGTCCCACTCAGTGAAAGTCATTACTTTCTACCTTGGGGGCAGTAGACCCCACAGATACCCAACTCATCACATTTGATCTCGACAGTGGAGAAACTCGCCTCCCTGCTCTCATCGCTTTTCAAATCCCCATTAAAATCTGGAACATTACAATTCATCGGTGCATCATCGATGAAGGCGCATCCATATACATCATGTCCAAGTCTGTATGGAAAAAACTTGGTTCCCCCAAACTCATACCATCTGCCATAGCCTTAAGAGCTTACGACGAACGACCATCTTCTCCTAAAGGGCTCTTCCAAAATGTCCTTGTAGAACTCGGGGGCAAGACCATTCTCATTGACATTGAAGTTATCAACACCCCATTCAATTACAATATCTTGTTCGGTCATAGCTACATGTACACTATGAAGGCAGTTTCCTCTTCCGTCCTTCAAACCATGATGTTCCCCCATAATAGGAAGATCATTACAATTGACCAAGTTTCACATTATGAGCCTAACCCTTCTGCCAACATCGATAACATTCTCCCCCTCATCCACACTAATCCTGAAGCATACCCACTCATCGAAATGGGGCCAAGAATTTTCAAAGACCTATCATTATTAGGAACTTACCATGGTGCACCACCGCTCCTTCACCCTTCCAATCAAGTATGTGTCGTATCATCCAAAGGAACTGACATTGAGGATACCCTTCCTCCCAGGGAGGCTTCTCTCATATCTGACGTCCCATTAGTCGCAAAGCCCCTCCCTCACGAGCCTCCTTTGAACTCGTCAACTCCACTAGTTCGTGATTTCACCTCTCCCCAAGGCCATATCCTAGTTTGGGAGACAGTTCCCCAAGCCATTACTCAAATCCCCTTCTTTTACCCTCCCCCAGGTGTACAAGCTTTCCAAGTAGCTACAACTCTTACTCTCACTAATATGGTGTTGGCAATCCGAGTTTGGTATTTATATCCACCAGAGATGGTTCCTCAACCATCCCTTCCCCCCCAAACAAAAGGAATCCCCATGCAAATTCCCATACTCACTCCCACAATACCCTCTACACCCCAACTCACTAACCTCCCTACCACAGCTGGGGGTAGGAAAAAGAAGAAGGAGCCCAAAGCTCCACTTCACCTAGACATCCACCCTCCTTGCGTGCTATGTGAGAAAGATGGACACCCAACCAACAAATGCCCATCTCTACCTGAGTTACGTAACCTAATTCAACTCAATCAAACACCATCATCGTTCATCACTATAGAAAGTACTGTCACTACCTCCCCTAACACAAGTAGCAAAGGGATGCGAACCAAATTCACTTATGCCATATGTTCATAATATGGCCATTATACACACCATTGCCCAGCACTACCTCAATTCCGACAGACATTAGTCGCAGTACGCCAAAGCTTCCAGCACGAACCGAGTCTAGCTACATCATCCCCACCAAACATCACTGACATCCATTATGTCACGACTTCAGTCAACAAACGCATGAGATGCCCTTTCTCTCTATGTGAATCCTTAGATCATTTTACATATCAATGTCCTATGATCATTGAATACAGGCGACGCCAAATGACCCTGATTCAAACCCCTATACCCCCTATAGAATCAAGGATTAACCTTACCCCATTACTAGAGATTCTTCACATTATTTCTCCTAAACCAGAAGCACTCCCTATTCCTCTGTGGTTCTTGGATGACTTATATGAGGATTTACCCCCAAATCCCCCCAATTCTCCTGTTCATTTCCCCACAAAATTTTTACACCCAACTACCACTAATAATCCTTAGTTTCTCAATATTTGGTTTATGTCAAGCGAACCATCGCAATCTCATTGCGTCATTTCCCCTGCTTATTCATCGCCAAAGAACAACCACACGGCAACAGTCACCGATATCATTCATTTAGATCCCTTGTACTCCCACCAATTCCACTGTGACGAGGACATACTCAAGGAATTAACCACCCCCGACCACCCATGGGACATGCTACACCACAGAGCGCTCTTCTTTCCATAGGAATCCTTCACGCCTCCTAACCAACACCCCATATACACAGTCGAAACCAAGGATTTTATCCCATCAGGGCATATCGACTGGTTCAACAACCCCATCCCTACCCTTGATGCTTTTGAAGAAGGAAATATGGCCAACATCTCCCCCACCATCAAAATCAATATTTCCATAAAAAATGGAGTTGTCAAGGAAATCACCATTGGCGCCGCATGCACCCCTCCAGAAATCACCGCCTATAAATCCCTCTTCCAAGAATACCGGGATATTTTTTCCTGGTCATACACAAAGATGCCTAGCCTTGATCCCTCTATTGTCGAACATCACATACACACCTGGCCTGATATCACACCGGTTCGCCAAAAACAACAACCGCTACACCCGTCCAAAGTTGCGGCTATCAAAGCTGAGATTGACAAATTACGCGCGGCTGGGTTCATCTACCCCATTGCCTATACCTCATGGGTTTCCAACCCTGTACCCGTTAACAAAAAATAGGGCACTATCCATGTATGCAGGGACTTTCGTGATCTCAATCACGCCTGTCCCAAAGACAACTTTCCAACGCCTTTCATCGATCAAATTATCGACGACTGTGCAAGCCACGTGGCTTTATCCTTCATGGATAGTTTCTCTGGCTATAACCAAATCCAAATCCACCCAGGCGATCAATACAAAACCGCATTCACCACCCCTTGGGGTACTTTTGCATATCATGTCATGCCTTTTGGCCTAAACAATGTTGGCGCAACTTTCCAATGGCCTATGACATACATTTTTCACGATCTAGATCATATCATCCTCGCATACTTGGACGACCTCATAGCTCAATCCAAAAAATGCACCCAGCATCTTGATGATTTACAGATCGTCTTCCAACAGTGTTGTCAGTACAACATCCGCTTAAACCCCCTCAAGTGTGTTTTTTGCGTCACTGTCGGGCGCCTCCTCAGATTCATTGTTCCCCAAAGCGGTATTACCGTGGATCCCCTCAAAGTCCAGGCCATCACAGAAATTCCACCCCTTCAAAATTTACACCAACTCCAGAGCCTACAAGGAAAAGCTAACTTTTTAAGGCGATTTTTCCCAAACTATGCCACTCGAGCACACAGTTTCCTTCGCTTACTACGCCATGACGTCCCATTCCACTGGGATGAACATTCCCAAAAAGCATTCGACGATCTTAAAATGGCACTCTACAACACCCCTTTAATAAGTTCACCCGACTATAATCGCAACTATATCCTCTACATATCTGCATCAGCTGTCTCAATAGCAGGAGTTCTCATTCAAATTGGCGATGACGATCGTGAGCATGTCATTTACTACATTAGTAAAAACCTCTCAGGGCCACCCTTGAAGTATAATCATGAAGAGAAACTATCCCTTGCAGTCATCCTCGCAGTCCAGAAACTACGCCATTACATTCTTCTTTGCACAACCAAAGTCATAGAGGATTCCAACCCCATGCAATACTTGCTCAGTCATCAACAAATTAATGGCAAATTTTCCCGATGGATCATTATCCTTTAGGAGTACAATCTCAAATTTTCAACACCTAAGAGCAAGAAATTTCTCGTCCTCGCTAAACTCATCATAGATTTCCCCCCCAATACTACCAGTGCCCCTGTCAATACCGACTTCCCCGATGAACACCTCTTTTACATCACTTCAGATGACCCTTTGTACGGCGACCTCCTCGTTTACCTCCGAACCCAAAACTTCGGTAACCACCTCTCACGAGATGATCATCACTGTATTCGCCACCAGGCCCCCCATTATCTCCTCATCATATATATCTTATATCGACAAGGGATCGACACCATACTTCGTCGATGCTTGACTATTGACGAGGCCAATAGAGTCTTGAATGACTACCATAGTGGCGTGTGCGGGGGCCATCTCTCGAGGATGTCCACTGCTTAGAAAATCATCCGCACAGGTTACTTTTGGCCTACATTGTTTCACGATTTCATTCATGCCGTGAAGCGATGCAATAAATGTCATCTTTACGCCAACAAAGCATAAGCACCACCTTCTCTCCTCCACCCCGTCATTACTGCAGTCCCCTTTTGTAAATGGGGCATCGACTTCATGACTTGTAACCCACCATCTAGCAATGGACACAAATACATCATTGTCACAGTCGATTACTTCACAAAGTGGGCTAAAGCCATGCCTACCTTCAACAACACCACTGACACCGCAACACATTTTTTCTTTAATCATGTTATATCCCGCTTTGGAGTACCACTCCAACTAGTCTCTGATCACGGGAAACATTTCAAGAATGAGATTTTCGTCGAACTCTCATCCTGGTTAGGATTCTCCCACGAGTTTGCCTCACCATATTACCCTCAATCCAATAGACAGGTTGAAGCAGTTAACAAGGTCCTCAAGACCATGTTACAGTGCATGGTTAACAAACATAAGACCAATTGGAATCATATGGTATTTTCTATGCTATGGGCTTACCGTACGGCCGTGAAAACGACCACTGGTTTCATACCATTTCATCTAGTCCATAGGGTCGAGGCCACTCTTCCTATTGAGTGTGAAATTCCCACCTTACGCACCGCAATTGAGCTATTACCCGACACTGCTCTAATGGAGCAGCGTTTGTTGAACTTAGAGTCCCTGGACGAAGATCGTCGATCTTCATTACAAAACAATGAGGCAGCCAAAAAATGGTCAAAGGCCACCTTTGATCACCATGTCAACCTTCGCTCATTTCACGAAGGTGACCTCGTCCTTGCTTACGATATTGCTCACGATACCCTCGGTCATGGCAAATTCGAGTCACTGTGGCATGGCCCCTACATTATCCAACATTGCCTAACCAAAGGTGCATACATCCTGGCTTCTCTCGAGGGCCTCTCTCTCAAAGAACCCGTCAATGGGTTATACTTAAAGAAATTTTATGCCTAAGCGTATCCATTCTACATTAGGTTATTTCTTTTATAGTGTTTTTAATCTTTTTTCCATACCTCATGTCTAAACTATCATTTGTGTTATTGACAGATGCTTCCTCCAAGGGCCTACCACATCGGTTACACTGACAGCACCAGCCGTTGGACACAAAATCTCACTTCGACAGCCTGGGCCCTCTATTCCCCCTCACATGAACTGCTCCACTCTAGCGGCATATGTTTGGGTTCAGCAACCAACAACCAAGGCAAGTACACTATCGTCATTGGCCTCCTCGCCGATGCCAGCCATCATCGTATTCATCACCTTAGCATCTTACTTGACTACCAACTAGTCATCCTCCAACTCAACAATGTGTACCGCGTCCTCGATCATTGCCCCTTTCGCAAATACCTGCAAGTTAGAATTTTATCTCGACATTTTGATTTCATTACATTTACACATATTCCAAGACAATTTAATCAAATTACAAATAAACTAGCTAACATTATACTCGATTGGCATATATCACATCAAGATACCTTTACACACACATAAACCATCAAGAGTTTGTCACAACATATATAGATTAGACATCATAAATAACACTAAAAACAAAAAATCTCACACACATGTGAACATCACAAAGACCCCAAAATGTATATCCATATATATATATATATATATATATATATATATAAATCAGTCAACAGTGCCTTTAAAATGCTTACATCCACATAGAATACATCATATACAAAATCCGCAGGCCAGTGAAGCACCTCGATACAAAACTGGTGTCACTACACCAAAATGGGCTCACCAGCCTATATATAATATACAAAAATACACAGAGAGACACTCATTGTGCCTCTATAGCACCATCTCCTGGCCCTCCCTCAGGTGGTGGTGACCCACCCACTATCGGTCCCTCTGGACCTGGAGGTAACCGCCTAGTCATTGCAGCACCTACTACTGTTGCTCACCGAACCATGGTCTGCCACATCAGTGAAACCCCCACACACTACTCTAGGATGCCCTCATCCTGGATGCGCGACCACATGCCCTTAGGCACTCCCTGTAGCACGGCTTCCAAGTGGCGGCAAATATCCTCAAAATCTCCCCTGGCCTCAGCCGGAGGAGCACGCGATGGCCCTACATCAGGGTTTTCAAAACGACATCTCCTAGCCACTCTCTCCTCGCCAGCTGGTCTCACCTCAACATCCTCGCGCTGTCATCTCTCCCCCGCTTGTGGCTCCCCCCGCGAAGGCCTCACTGGCCCCTGACGATCCGGCGCTCTCACCAACTCAACCTCACGCCTGCGAGGTCCCACATCTGCACATACAAACAAACAAAGGATAGCATCAACATCCATCTATACATAATACATAGGTCATACTATCTCAAATATCAACATATCAAACAAATCACAAACATACCTCGGTGGTCAAACACCTCTCCCGGACGTAACACCATATCTGGATCACCCCGGAAATCAACCCGACAGTATGGATACTGCAGTATGATCTGCGGCATCTGCCGCCACACCTGTACAGCCTTGGCCATGAAAAAATGGCCACCCTCACCACCACCATGGTGAATCAAAATCTGCGACCACGACATCAGTCGCAGCTCTTGCACACCAAGTGCGCCCAATAAAACTCTAGGGCGCAACATCGACACCCTCTCCAAAAACCATGCCACCAAGATGGACCCAAAAGCAAAGTCCCCTGAGTCCGCAACCCGACACCTATCGAGCTTCCCTACCATCTTGGCATGCAACATCAATCCCTAGGCAAAATCCTCTCTTGCCAATGCCCTCCCCATAATCCTCAGCTGACCACCACTGATCCGTTGAGTCGCAAGGGACCCATAAACCCTCACAACCATTGTTGATACACAATGATGAACCAAAGCATCCATAACCCTGATACTCACCAGGAGCCTGACATAAAGTCATCTCTCAAACAATACCTTCAGCCTAAGGTATCCAACTTCCCGTCCCCAAGTAACACAGGCTCCGCCGGTAAGGGCGTTCCCCGAAAAGGGAGCCCAATCAAAAAGTACACATCCTCCACTGGAGTGAAGGCTAGCTACTCACCCCGCACCATAAAACACTGCAGATTCGGACTCCACATCCAGATCAAGAACTGTAAGAGGTACTCCTGGAACTGTATCAAGGGGCACTCAAAGAACTTCAGCAGCCCGCAAGCTGCCAAAGTGGCACGAACCGCCGGCTCCTTAATAGCCACGGCCTCCCTAAGTTGTGACTAGTCCCTCTCTCGCTAGTGAACCGGCATCGTCCCAATGATCACCTGGAACCACATAATCCAGTACTAGATTATCCATCTCGAACATCAACACATTAAAATCTCCAAAAATGATGAGTTTTCCACCCATCATACTTACCCCAAAGGAGCGGTCATTTAAACCCACAGGCGCGCACATGTGCCCACCTGTTCACCCCACAGGCGTGCACACATGTGCGCCTGTTCACCCCATAGGGGAACACACATGCGCGCCTATTCATCCCACAGGAATGCATCTATATGCATCTGTCAGCCATACAGATGCACCTTCATGCACCCCTGTCATGAACACAGGGGCGCATCACAGTGCACTTGTCCACTACACAGCCGCGTACCCATGTGCAATTGTTTAGCTAACAGGTGCACATACCATGTGCGCCTTTCCCCCCCTTAGGGCGCACCTGTGCACGAATATCTAGATAATAGGAACACACCTATGCGCACCTATTTTCAGATTGTCCGCGCACTAGGGGTCCCACACCCACAAAACTCCCTGTACGGCCCTTCGTACAAGCCCTAACCACAAATAGAAAACCCAATTATATGCAGGACGATAAGACCACTAACCTGAAGCTCGTTGGTCCTGAATCGGATGCCTTGTTCTCCCAGAATCTCCAAATCTCCTCTAAATATCTCTCGTCCAATCACTCTGACAGCAGGTACAAATGAGGTGGCAATGTGGGGCCTACAACTATATATAGTCCTTTTTACCAAACTTCCAGACCCCATTCCTAGAGCTCGAGTGTCCGTTTTTCGATCCGTCTTCAGCCACGGGGTTAGTACCCCGTCCTCTACATCAAGATAGTCCCCGGGCAAATTTTCATCCTTAGCCCTCGGGGAGCCATTTTTTCCATACCCCGTCCAGGTATGCATGATCATGTTCAAAATTATCAAATAAATGCTTGTATGTTCGATTCTCTTCAGATATTGTTCACGTAGGGTATTTGGTTTCCATGTGTGTAGGTACTTGGTCATCATACATCAGTGCAACCCCTTCAGGTATATAATCAAAACTGGCATGTAATCATTCCCTCTGAATCTCAATTGCATCTCTAGTCACACCCTCTGAAATTTGCCTTTAGGATCCCCATATCCGGCTCTGCAGTACTGCCACCTCCATTGCATTTTTTGGTACTGTCATCCGGTAGCACTCTCCGCCACATGAGTTGTCCCATTCATAGACCCCTTGGCACTTTTACACTCATGTTGTTTTCAACCCTTTAGGAATGGGAGTCCCGATAGTCTTACATCATGTCACGAATCAGCCACATATTCCTTCTCCTCATTTTTCTAGCCTACCCACTGGACTTCTAGGGCACTTCCTCATAGATTATTTTGAATGCACTCCTGCGACATCATTTACCATCCATTTCTCCAATCATCAATCTGCCCATCCTCCGATTTCCCTCCATACATTACCCTACTACAGAAACCAGCCTTTGGGGCCCCCACCCTCCACTTGTTTTTTCCACCAACTTGCGCCATCCCCAGGCCAATCCATCCTACACTGGGGCACCCGTTTCTGTATCTGCATTATCAGCCCCACGAATTTTTTAATTCTTTTTGTAATTAAGTCGTTATTTCCAGCATGTTACATAGATTTTTGTTGTCACCTTTGGCGACCTTCCTGGAAAGCACAACCCATGTCTCCCTTGGTTGGGGCACTCCTTATCATCTACTCCTATTGACATTGTCCATATACTCCGAGTATCCCACAGGTCACCTACCTTTGCTCTCTAATTTTGTTCACTTTGTCTCACCTCTGGCACAACTTATCCCATGTCTTGTTGTCCCCCTGACACTCGACCTAGTTGAACAGTTGCGGCCACTTATACTTCGCATATACCCCCAACCAAGGGTAGTCTTGAATCTCCACACATATTGACTTCGTCCATGTACCTCCCTAGTTCCTACCCTCACCTAGTAGATTTCACGAAGCCCTTTGCTTCTTGGAGTTGCTTCCCCCTTTTGTCGACATCAACACAGTTTCCAAAAGGGCGACAGTATCTTGACTCTCATTTTCCATTCCAATGAGAGGTCTCAGATGACACAGGGAGAACCATAATTGCTCCTTGCTGTCATTGACCCCCATAATATTTGACTTCAACACTTTCTCATGTTATGGTGGGTCTTACTTTGCGACTATTACAGTTGTTTCTTATATTTGCTGAAGACCTCTGAACTTGGCTGGGCTATCAACGCCTACAGAATCCGGGATACTTCTTACAGGTGTCATTGCCTACTATTCAGAGTATGTTCCTCCTCAGAATGGTCCCTTACCTTTATCACAACCACCCCCGAGGGCACTGCAGTTGTCTACATCAACACACAATTTCTGTTACTATACAACACCCTTCTTGTTGAGTTACATGACACGAGCATGGAGCATGCTCGCCTCGTTTGTACACAATTTATTTCACATACCTTATGGAAAGTTGGGTTCTACAGGTTCCCTTATCCCTCCAACGGGTCACTGTTGATACTCTCACTATCGCTCTTTCTTACAACGAGACTCTCAGTAGAAGAAACATTGATGAATTTTAGCTATACGTATGCTCCTAACCTCATCCATCAGGGGGCATCTGTTATCACTGAAATTTCGTCCGCAAATGGTTACAGGAATCTAGCATCTTCAAACAGCTATGAGTTCACCCATGGACCAAAATTACCCAAAAAGAATTTCCGAAAGGTCCAAAACTATACAACCAGTTATAAAATCAAGGTGCGTTATGACTACACAGGGCGCGCGTGCACATGCGCCATCCAGAAACGCAAGAAAAGTGCACATGCACATGATGCGCAATTATGGTCGCTAAAAGCCGCACATGCCTGAGAACGGCACATTTATGAGATTGGTCGACCTCCTACCCACTTCTAGTTCAGCTTCCAAGTTGATTTGACATCCAAATCTCGGCTGGATCCAACTGGGTGGCTGGTCAAAGACCTAAAAATGCCCTAAGAAACCCCTTTTCACACTAAAAGTTGGTTGCACAATACCTCAAAGTGGTGCTATAAAACAAGGCCATGGGTGCAATACATTTTCAAGGAATTCATTTGCAAGGTTATGCTGCTGCTATTCTCTTGGGGAATCCTCTTTTCTCATCAAGAGCATTCTAGCATCATTACATTTCGGCAATCCACCTCACCTTTTGAGTGGATTAGCTTGGGATTCTTTCACCATTTCTTTCAAGTTTTCAAAGTTGTAAGAAGACCTCATATTGTGGGGGTCCAAGAGCCCTCCCTTGGAGGAAGAAGGGACCCAAAGTCCTCTTTCTTCTCGGTGTTTTCTTTTCACTAATACAATACTTTCCATTGGTTACATGAGTCTTATTGGTTTCTTGTTCTTATGTCCTTATGCTCAATAGTTTAGTTGTTCTTTCCTTTCTTAGTTTAATTCTTAGCTTAGTCTTTTATGTTTCTTTTTATAACCCTTTCCTTCACTGTTGTCTTGCTTAGCTAACCCAACTAAGCTTGTAAGCACCTCTGTTTTTCTCATTTAGGTGACAAAAGAGGTGCAACAAACGCATTCCCTGATGTCTCACCTATACTTTTTTGTCGCATTTACTCACTAAGGATAACACCAACAACATCATCAAATTTTAAAGTGTTTGAACCAAAGACAGAGTTACTTACAACCATGACCAAGCCATTCCAACTTTTTTAAAATCAATACAACATTAAAAGATCCCTAATCTCATCATCAAAGTCCAGTTTTATAGAACTTAGTTGATTAGTAACCATATTAAATTCATTTAAATGATATGCAATAGACCCACCTTATGACATGTTCATATTAAATAATATTCTCATTATAAATACCTTATTAGACATCGAGGGTTTTTCATACAATTTAGCCAATACATCCATCAATTCTTTCATTGTATTTTCTTTCAAAATATTGAAAGCCACTGGCACTACCAGGCTCAGTCATATTGTTCCTAGTGCCTTTCTGTCAAGAACCTCGCATTCTTCATCCTTCATGGCCGTCGACTTCTTTTCTATTCCACGCAATGGTAGAAATATATCCTTCTGATATAAATAATATTCCATCTGCATCTTCAATAACTTGTAGTTATGGCCGTTAAATTTCTCGACCCTAAACTTTCCATCTTCCACTATTGCTCCCCTAGAACAAGGAACCCTCTTTTCCTATGAGTTACTTTTCGCTCTAATACCAGTTGTTAGAAAAATAGGATCGTGGAGAAATAAAATAAAATAAATGAGGAAATAAAACATATAATATACACAATACAATAGAGACACAAATATACATGGTTCACCCAGTGTGGGATACGTCCACCAGATAAATTGTCAGTTCCTTTCTTTATTATTATCCAACAAATGAAGGGAAACAACCTAAAACACACCTGTCGTATCTTCCTCTTCTTTCTCTCATAGTCTCCTCACTCAAAATGCAATATTCACAATGATCCATAGTCTTAATACATTTCCCTCATAAAAGAGGGTTTCCTTCTAGGGAAAAAATACCTAACAGAACTTATATCGTCATATATGTGACCTTATAATGAACGATCCAGATTTACTATGAAATTACAATATACATTTACAAGGAAAATATTCCTTCGAGGGCTTCACCCCTGAAACCCCGCCAAGGGCCCACTTTCCCCCATACCCCCCAGCCTGGGGGATGGCACCCCTAGATCCCGCAAGGGGGGAAATCCCCCCTTTCACTCCCCTGTGTGGAGGAGTGTACATTATTTCGGGGTGTAATGTCTTCATGGGGTATAAACATGACTAAAAACAAAATCCTCTGAATCAAGAAGATAATCAGGCTCCACAACCAACACTAACATTTCATGTGATGGAACCTAGAGAGTTTCCTACCTACAACCCTGTAAGACCATTGACTATTTCTAAATCCTCTCCCCCACCACTAGAGGATCCTCCATCTTCCTCTCCAAATTCTGCATCTATTCTCTACAGTTCATATTCCTCTGAATTTGTGTCACTCTACAACAACCAATGGGTTTGGACTTCATCTTATGGGCCCCTACTACCACCACTACTAGTATCTCCACTAGATACCCTAATCTCAATTTTATGCCTCTTCACATGCCTATCCTCATATGCACTCCTCTCTGGCACAACACACTCTATTTTACTTCCTCCTGGTGCAATCTCCTTCCTATTCTTCCTAGGAATTACCCCTCATCGCACGCCTCTTTCTACCTTCCTTACACTTTATTTTTTTTCTCTCCTCCTTGAATCAAATCTTCATGCATATATTTTATCTCTCTCTCTCCTCCACTCTTCTGGGTCCATCCTACTTATCACCTCATCTTAATAAATTATAGATCCTCCTCTAGGGATCCATCTCCTCTATCACTTTTCCCCTGTCTTTTCATCCCCCCTAGTGTTAGGGGAGTCTACTCAGCCATCATGTTGGGATCCTATGCATCAGCCCCTTATCCACAAACAAATGTTTTATCAATATTTGGATTTCTTCTAGCAACCTTCTCCTAGGATCATCCTTGAACTTTCTTTCAGCCTCATTGAAAGAATTAGTGTACTCAACAACAAATTCAATTATATACCCTTCCTTTACTGGAGCAAACCAAAAATCAATGGCTCGAGTCCACTTTTTATCCAATTCCTTTAGCATATGGATCGTGACTTGATACCCAACCAATTCATTGCAAACTACTTAAAAACTAACAATATACAACAACACACACATTCATTTGACACATGATCAACACATCATAAGTCCAAAATTACTATAGCTTTATTATCTTCATTCAATCATCACAAACATACATTAAGCAACTCATCAATTGAAAACAACAGAGCTTTTCTATCTTATACATTTTCGCAGTGTTGCATTACACAACGCCATGCGCTTTCCTTCAGACTCTATAGATATGATAGACTCAGACTTACAACTAGAGACATTACAAACATAGGCTCAGAGAGAGCTCAAGGACATTCACTAGCAACAACAATAATACCCACAACAATCAACAACCAACAACCTTCTTTATGTCGTCCTTTCTCCCTTTTATATGCTTCTCAACTATAGCGCTCCATCAGTTTCAGTTCTACCCCACTCACTCCTCTGACTGTCAGTAACACATGCTTATGTCACCCACATGCATTCCATGTAGCCTCTTTGGAATAATGGAAATGTCAACTACCTTTCCAACCCATCTTATTATTGCTCCATGTTCCCTCGTGTTGCCTGTAGTAATCATTCGAGGATATTTCTTGAATAATATTTTCTTCATTCTAGCGTGCATGCGGTGTTTTCTTAATTTCTAGTGTGCATCACAAAATGCAGACCAACGCACATTAGTAGAACTTGAATTAGCACACATTAACAAAACTTGATCTAGATCACGTACCTCTTGTCACCCATTGTGCAGTTGCTTGTGTGTGTGCAAAACTGGAATACACGCACACAACTTCATTGTGCACGTGCATGATATTTACTCAAAACTTTGGGTGCCAACAACTCTGTTAAATACCAGGTCACTAGGAGGATAGGGGGTTCCATTATATGTTATTGTATTTTGTTCCATAGAAGAGTAGAACGACTTGTTGGATTACTGAGAGGGGGGGTGAATCAATAATAGAGCAATGTAATCCTTTTTAACCAAAAAATGCAAGTGTTATATCAATGTATCATTATCATCCAATAGTTTCAAAGTAAATATACAATGAACAAATGATAAATCATACACATACACAGTACACCATTGTTTTTATGTGGAAACCCAAAGTGAATAAAACCACAAAATGATTTTTCTTATATGTCTTTAATAATTACATTCATTGGAAGCACCAAATTCCTTTGTTTTCCATCTGCAACTGGAAGGAGGCTCCAAACCCCTAATTTCTCAGGGTACAACCTGAGGGAAGGTCTAACTCCCCAATTCTTTGACTACAACCAGAAGGAGGCTACAAGCCCCTATGTTCTCTGGCTACAACCTTAAGGTGGATACAACGACATGTCGTTGCCTCATCCAAGCTCCCTAAAATATAAGTAGAATGATGGAACCACTGTCACACTATCACTATGAAATATAATGTCGTAAACATTTACCAATCAACTTGTACCAAACAACCTGTAATCAACCTGTACCATAAAAAAATGCATCAAACATGCACCAAACCTGTACAAATAAACTATCACAACAACCTATCCAAACAACCTATCACAAAAACCTATCACAACAACCTATCTCATCAATCTTATCAAATAAATCATATCTACTGACCAAGATCAATCACCAAGACAACTCTCAACAATGTGCATCACAACAACTCATAATCATCACCAAGATCAATATGTGCTTCTAATAATATACCAAGACAATTATGCTACATCATCCATAAACCATGTGTAAACAATACTACTAACAAGTTCCTCCAACCATGTACCAAGTATGTACCAATCATGCATCAACTATGACTCATCAAGATGTACCAACATGTATGTGCCAACTCATCAACTACTTGTCTCAACCATGTACCCAACCTCAACCAAAATCCCTCATCAATTTCATCATCCAAATCTGATTTTTAACTCTATAATAGACCTAGTGTATATGATCAAATACCTGCAAACCTTCCTTAGCAAGAGACTAGCATTTTCATCAAATTTTACTTTAGTCTCACATGACTAGTTTTGGATTAGTCAACAACCCTAACTTGAAATAATCATAACTATGTACCTCTAATGAATAAAGATCTGAAAATAGTACACAATGTTATTCAATGTCGTTTATGCAATTCATCTAGGTTTCACTACTTGGAACGTCTCAGAAAAAGAGTTCTAGAAAAAATGGCATACCTTGTTGATTTTTGTTTTATTCTAGAGAGCGAACTTGTAGAGCGTGCCCCACACGGAATATTTATTGTATGGATCTGAAAATGGTAAAAATAATACTAAATAATGTACTCTAAACAATAAATTTGTTCTTAATAAATTTGGATCTGTTATAAAGAAGTTATGACGTTTTTACCCAAAACACTTGTTTTAGACTAGTTTCAGGACTAGCCACAAATCCTATTTTCCACGGAGTGTAACTCCAAAAATACAATGACCCACAAGATTAAATTTTTATCACATCTACTTAGATATGTTTCCTCAACGACCTCCTGATTTCGTGGTATGAATCATTCTAGAAAAAAAATTATTACGAAAATGGTGAGATGATCTGTAAATAACATACCTTAGAAAGCATCATCAAAAGAATTTATCCTCCCTTGAATTTTGGTCATCTTTACTTCAGCTTCCCTCTGAAATTTGACTTAGATATCCTTTGCTTACCTCAGTCACTTGTAGATATTCAATATGATCAAGTGTAATTAAATGAGATACCCTTGCCTCTTATTTATACTTTTATGTATCTTCCTCAAGGGGTTACCTTCTAACCGTCTTAAAACACTTTCCTTATTTTAGGGCTAACCCACTTCTAACCACTTGTCCACTTAGTAACTTTTCCATTAACTTTATTATTTAAATAATTTATTTTGTATCCACTTTGACTTATAGTGCACTCGTCGCTTCACTTTATTATTTAAATAATTTCTTCTTTGCAACCACTTTGACTACTTTGACCTTTTGGGGCTTCTAGACGACTCATGAGGGTTCTCCAACTTCACATGGCCATAACTCTCTAATTGTGAGGAGTTATGTGACGTTCCACATACCAACGAAAATGGCATGACATGCACTATCCATCTAGAATATTCTTGCCTTCAAATATATTAAAACTCATACAATTATACATCAAACAAACTTGGGTCCATTACCCAAACCTTTGTGCTACTAGAATTTGCTATTGGACTTTCTTCAAGGGTTGACATCAATGAAAACAAACCCAAATAATAAAAAAAAATGGGTGTGGGAAATTATAGAACATAACATAGAAGGTTAATGTTTTTTATCAGCCTAATAGGCGATAGTGTTGATATTATGGTAGCTGCAGGAGGTATTTACCTCCACGTGTAAACCTAACGAGAATAGAATATTCTGGGAAGCAAGAAGAAACCCTAATGAGTTGGCTAATAACCCTAGAAGACAAGTCGGCTCAAGAGGATAATTGGTATTAGGTTATTAGCCTACAAGAGAAGAAGTCGACCCAGGCAGTTAGCCAGAATCAGTATAAATATAGGAGACCAGTCTTCATTTTGGCAGGCATTCTCAGAACTACGGAGCTCACTTGTGCGCACTGCAGTTAGCCAGTTTTGTGCGCAGGTTTGGAGGAGAGTTGTCGTTGCAGCTACTGAAGCTACCAGATTTTGTTTTAGCTTGGACTATCTCTTGGTTATGGTTTTGACTATCTGATCAGCTCTTGTTTGGTGCATTATCCTTGGCGAAAGGTGCGCTACCCCTTGTGTGGCTATCTAGCCTAGGGTGTGCTTCCGGAGTGATTCTCTGTCAAGGTTAAGCTACTTGGAGGGTGGCTTTGGCCTATGGTTGGGTGACAATAATGATATTGTCTATGGTAAAATGCGCACATCCATTATATTATAACAGGTTATGGGCCCACACCTCCTTCATTCAGTCTAATTGCTATAAGGAAGAATAGCCATAAGGATATTAAGCTCATTGAAGAACTGTCGCTAGGGTTTCTAGAAGGAGCAGTCACCAAAGAACTATCACTAGGTTTACGAGTAGGTGTAGTTCCAAAAACCCTAATCCTCTCGTTGAGGCACCTTAAGTGAAGAGATTGACCTAATTTCTAGATAGACCAGTGTGCCCTAGCTAAGTGTATCTCTTGGTACTCTCAGCAAGCCAAGACGTCAAGTTTGAGTTTCTTGTCAAATCTAGGGTTGACCAAGTCAAAGAAGCCATGACTTACTCCATGAAGTCAGAAAACAAGCTAGATGGAGATTCTAACTTCAGAGTGTGGAAGACAAGGATTGACCTCATCCTTTCCAAGAATAAAGTGTTGGATATCATGAAAGGAAAGATCGTGGAACCAGAGTTTGAAGAAGGAAAAGAGAAGGAAATGCAAAACATTGCAGTTGTGGACAAATTCAAAGATGGTGACATCAAATGCCATGAGTATCATAGTGGATTCTATAAAGGACCACTTGATACCCTATATCTCCCATATTGACTCATCGAAGAATGTGTATGATGCCCTAACAAACCTCTTCTCAGTCAGAAACATTGGACAAATAATGAGTCTGAAGAATGAGCTCCATGACATGAAGATGAATGATGATGACAGCATAGCATCATACTTTGTGAGAATCTCTCAGTTAAGAGATCAACTACAATCTATTGAATATATCATTTTAGAGAAGGAATTGGTAAATATAGTACTCAATGGTCTTCCCAAGACATGGGATGCATTTTCCATAAGCATAAACACAAGGAAGGAGTATCCTACATTTGAATAACTTTGGACTTGTTGTGCTCAAGAAGAATCAAGGATCAATGCAAAAGAGAAACCCCAAAATAAGTACAATGATCAAGCCTTCACAACAAGATTCAAGTATTTCAGGAACAAAAAGAATTTTGGCTCCAAGAAGAAAACAAATCAAGAGAAAGATATGTCAAGGATACAATGCTTCAATTGTCAAAAGTATGGTCACTACAAGAATCATCATCCTGAGTTAAAGAAAAGGAAGGAAACACACAAAGCATTAGTTGCCGAAGAAATGGAACCCTCAAAGAAATCCAAGCAGGAAAAAACAAACTTCTTCTTCTAAGACAAGGTAACAATACTCTTCATACTTCTTGTACATACCATGTTTTCGGTACATATCTTGCATATCTATTTCTTAGAAGATAATATTTTCAAAGAGAAACTATACTTATGGAAGAACAACAATAAGACAAGGACTAATATCACTATGACTATAAGACAAGCTGCAAGATAATCCAAAATCAGAAAGAAACCTAGAAGAAGTAAAGACAGAAAGAAGTCATCAATCAAGAGGAAATTGGAAAAAGATTTGTAACACCTTGGAGAAGGCAATAAGGATGCAGACGAAAGTGTGGACTCTCCTATATGGATGGATTCAATTATATATTACCAAAATAAGGGCATGCCTTCATACATGAAGCAAGGATTAGGAGGGAGCTAATCCTACGATGCATTGAAGATGATAAAGTATAGAAGGCTTAAAGTATCCCTGGTTATCCATCCACATCCATGTTCCTACGATAAAAGGAAGAAGTTGGAATCTTCAAAGCATGGAATCTATAGAAAACTCCATGGACCCAATATCTAAAGAGAAACATGAGGAATAACATAAATATTTCAAGAAAGAAAGAGAAGCCAAAACAACCAATCATTGTATCGAGAATCACAAGATTACTAGCCTGATATGAACTCACTAAAAGCAATCAAGCAGAAGTACTGAAAGTTGTGATGAAGAACAGTGTATGAAAGACTTATGAATGTAAGCATTGCAAGATATAGAACTAGAGGTTCTCCCACATGGAGGGAGAAGACTATGATGATTACTTGTTCCAGTAAACCAGAAATATCTCTACATGAGCCATTATATCATCTACAATATCCATAAGTTGGAATTTACATCAGATAAATGCAAAGACTATTCTTCAGAATAACTGAACAAAGAATGTATGTAGAGAAACCTCAATGCTTTGAGGTATACCAGAGAGAGACCCTTGTATAGATATGGAAGAAGACAACTTGGTGGAGAACCTCCAATGCATAACAGAAGCATGGTGAAGATTTTCTATATCAGAGATATTGTATTAGAATGGTTACTCAGAAGCTCAAGATGATGGATTGCTAATCCATGACAAACTCTCATGATGGAAGAAGAAGTACCACTTGGATATGTTCCAGTTTGAACCTTTCCACAATGTTATGAGCTAGCAGGAAACAAAATATGAATCCAACAATGATATACTATATTGATCAGAGCTATATGAAGCCTTCAGAGAAAAACTAGTATTCCAGAAAGACCGAAGTACATTGAGATCAAGCATTACATTCTCCCTGATGAAGTCCAAAAAAGAGCAGTGGTTCTCCAATGTATATCTCCACAGATGAGCAGATAAGCAAATATTTTGGTAAAGCCTCTATCCAAGATGAAAGAGTTTGTGTACTCAAGATGGAGCTCGTGGAGACAACTTCCTTATTGAAAAAGGAAGAAATGACTCCCAGGTTGGGAGGGAGCAATGATGTGTCATTGATTCATGGACAGTCATTTTTTCAGTTCGAAAAATGGTCAAGGATGAGCAGTTCCTTTCCAGTTTGGAAAGTGGTTTGAGATTTTTGATGGAAAGGCATTTTCCAGTTCAAAAAATGGTCCAGATCAAACGGTCATTTTTGTAACAAAAATGGTTCGATGGATTGTTGATGTACCATAGACAGTTATTTCCCATTTTGGTTAACATGGGGAATGGTCTAGGGTATTCTATCTTCTTGAGGGTTACTCAAGAAGACTGGCTCGCCTCCCCGGACGACGATTTCCCATTGTAGTTAACATGGAGAATGGTCTGTTTTGGAGGTTGGTGCAGGACAGTCATTTCCTTAGGAAATGTTCTGGACAGTCATTCCTTAGGGAAGATTCATTCTCTCCGGGATGCACTTTGTTTAGTGTCGGAGGAATGCCCTAGGGTGGGGAATGGTCTAGGTTCAGCAATCAGGGACAGACATTCCTTAGGGCATACTCATTCTCTCCAGGTTGCACTTTGTTTAGTGTCGGAGGAATGGCCCAGGGTGGGGAATGGTCTAGGCTCATAAATCAAGATAGTTATTCTTCCTTGCAGATGCTTTTCCAGATCTCATAGATGTGAGTGGAAGAATATCCCAGATAATTCAGTTTATATCATAACATGTTTCTATTCAGGTTGATATCATATGATTGTTACAAAGATAGTAGATGTATACTACTGTGGTGGATGTGTTCCACTGTTTGTGACTATACGCCACTGATCAAGTACCTGTGTGCTACTTGGTGTGGTAGTGTACCACTAGATTGTAGTTGTGTACTACTATGGATAGACACAGTTGTGTTCTATTGAATGATATTGTTCCAATTTCCTTGAAGACTATCAACGGTATTGGAAATGATTATCAACTAGATGGATGATCAATGGACAGATATTTCCCTGACAGAAAATGGTCCAGGACATTTATTCTTCTAGGACATATGTCCGGATTAGAAGAATTGTTCTTATGTCACTCTATGGAGTGAGTGAATTATCCAACATCATGTTTGATTACTCAGATGGAGTATGGTTTCGAGAGATTATGCAGTTGATGACATTAGTAGTGATGGTGTTCATGATCTAATCATGAGATAGTCTATATGACTATGTCCATGCTACTGGGTGAATGGTATGATTGTGCTCAATACCTCCCTAGCTAGGAGGGAGTGTTGATATTATGGTAGCTGCGGGAGGTATTTACCTCCACATGTAAACCTGATGAGAATAGAATATCCCGAGAAGCAAGAGGAAACCCTAATGAGTTGGCTAATAACCCTAGAAGACAAGTCGACTCAAGAGGATAATTGGTATTAGGTTATTATCCTACAAGAGAAGAAGTCGGATAGAATAAATATTATATACTAAGTAAATAGGAACCCAAAATGAGAAGTCGGCCCAGGCAGTTAGCCAGAATCAGTATAAATACAGGAGGCCAGACTTCATTCTGGCAGGCATTCTCAGAACTGAAGAGATCACTTGTGCACACTGCAGTTAGCAAGTTTTGTGCACAGGTTTGGAGGAGAGTTGCCATTGCAGCTACTGCAGCTAGCAAATTCCATTTTGGCTTGGATTATCTCTTGGTTATGGTTTGGACTATCTGATCAACTCTTGTTTGGTGCACTATCCTTGGAGAAAGGTGCGCTACCCCTTCTGTGGCTATCTAGCCTAGGGTTTTCTTCCGGAGTGATTCTTTGTCAAGGTTAAGGTGCTCGGAGGGTGGCTTTGACCTATGGTTGGGTGACAATAGTGATATTGTCTATGGTAAAATGAGCACATACATTATATTCTAACAGATAGGTCTCAATTAACTCCATAGAGAGTGCTTTCTCCTTTGTACTTGCATTATTTCCATACCAAAGAAAATAGAACATAGCAGCCTCACCTTCTGGTTCGGTTTTCTCCCCTAAGGGTTTCCCATAGAAAATCTTGTGTTATCTTGTGGATGGTGTGTGATTTTATTTTATTGTTCTCTATTTTCCAAATTTAAATATTTCATGCATAAGAAGAAAATCAATAACCAAATATTCTGGAATCTAAAGAAATTTAACCTTCATAATGTAGATTTCAGTTTTATTTATCAAATCTGTTGTGATGAACTGTTCCAGTGGAATATCCATAATAGTTTATAGATAACTATGTGTAAATAATGTAAAGTGAATAATGTACTTCAATACACTTGGGGGTTTCTATCAAGGGAATGAATCACTCTATTATGTTGAATTGTCTTGTAAGATAGAGTATGAGACAAAGTGGAGTTCGTTTATAATTATGCAATTGAATGCAAAGCAAATTCTAGATTTGGATAAAGCTTAATTACATACATGATGAAAGAAGAGATGCAAAATATTGGAGGTATTCAGGATAGCATAAAAGTTGTAAATATTTTGGAAACAACATAGCATGAATAGTTGGGCTTTTCCATGAATGCATTTATGATAAAAAGGGAACTGTCAAGTTGAGATTGACTAGAACTACTCAAGGAAATTGGAGTGGCATTTCTTAGGAAATGATAGATGCAGAGGAAACCCAAGGTATCAAAGGAAGATAAAGAGATGGAAAGAATTGGTTGTAACAATAAATCATGCTTGTGGAAAACAAGGAAGATATGGAAATGAGGGAAAAAATTTCACCCTAAACCCTACTTTATTTATAGAGTATATTTGTATGTTTTTGAAGTAGAAAGTATATCTTATGAGTATGAATTAAGTATTGCTACTTAGGTAAGAATAACATAGCTAGTGATATATTATGTGATTCATAGAAGGGCCATGGAGTAGATTAGCTATGCTATGCATAGGAATTGGAAGGGAAAGTTCTTGTCTCTTCTCTTGTTTTTTTATATTTCTCTAGATTGAGAAAGATACTATCTGTAGATTGTTTAAGGAACGAGAATGTTTAGGATGCAAGAGAATAGAATCATTGGAATGATAGAGGTGATATATATTAGAATACATATAGATATGATTGAGCATATATATGTGATGTTTTATACCGACTAAGAGTGATTTATTGTTATATTCAATGGGAAATATTACATGATAAATAAATATGGTTGTTGATATATTGTATAACTAGGAATAATTGATGATGTGATTGAAGATGTTGATAATGTAGTTTTCTATGAAAACCAACCTCATAAGGAAAGAGGACAAGGGGTGAACTTATCAAGGAGGTTGATGAAAGGATCATGTGAGTTCCCATGAAGCACCAATTTATCATATGACACCAAGGATATTGATGGAAACCATATGGGTATCAAATTGGTCATGTCAATGTTACATGAGTATAGAAACAAAATTTGGTGATAATTCCTTCAATCATGCTTGATATATTTATTGATATGTTTATGATGAAATTTGAATCCATACATGTAATTGATACCTAGGTGAGGTAAACACATGAATCCTTGGGTATGTAAATATTGTTAGAATCTTTTGATGCATTCATGAGCTAGATTGTCATAATTGAGTTGGTTAAAAGGTAATAATGAGAGTGAATAAGTATTTACAATATTGTTATGAATATGAATGCCATCCGAGACAACCATGTGTGAGGCCTTGTATTGTTGGAATTGGTAAAGGCTATAGCATTGGACATATGTCCAATGGTATCCATGTTTGCATTGATATATTGAGTTGTAATGTTCTAACCAGCACTGAGAGCACCATAAGAGGAGGAAGGGTTTTTACAGGGATCTTCGAGTGGAGAAAAGAAATACCTTCTAGTATGGAAGAATCCATGAATCTTGATTCCATTTTTGGGCAAGTGTAGCATGTGAAAATGGCCTACTCACACACTCGATGAAGGTTTTACTTGATCAAGGCTTTAATCCCTCAATCGAGGTTTGAAACCTAGATTGAGGGATTAAAACCTCCATCAAGGTAAAACCTAGATCGAGGGTTTTAAGCCAAAAATGAACTATTTATGTAAAAAATACATCAATTGGGGATTTAAAATCCCTCAATCAAGGTATTTTAAAATGCTTGATTGAGGCATAAACTTCAATTAAGTGCTTGAAAGTTCAAAATCCTTCCCCATTTCTATAGGTTTTCATGGAGCTATAACTTCCAAGAGGTGAAATCCCTTCATCTCTTCCATTGAAGGTGGTGTACTTGGTTTTTGTAGACTCATAATTGAATCCTCTATCTAATGATAGATAATTTTCTCATTTTCAATTTTATACTATATTTTTAATATATTTTTTTCTAAAACTTATACAAAATTTATTTCTCCCAAATAATGCGGGACTAAGAGAAAAATACATATCTTAAAAACTACATAGCCAAAAAATTATAAAAAACTTGTGTGAACTTGGTTGATTTGACCTTTCCATTGTCCTTTGGAAGTATTATCATTTCTTGTCCACGCTTCCTTACAAATTTCACATAAATCTTGACTTGTGGGTATGAACTAAGTGCAAGTGTCATATATTTCATATCTATAAGAAGAGAGAAGGGTCTCATGAAAGAAAATATATTCCATTGTCTTTTCCATGCATTATAGTAGCTTTTACGTTCATGGTAATTAGGTATACATTCATGGGCATGGAGAGGAAGAAAGCTCCCATGTCATGGGGATGTTTCTCATTGGTTTAATCATTATTATAGAATTAAATTACAAAATGTTCCCATTTGTCGATGGTTGGTAAGATCCTATAGAAGAGGGTAATATCACTGCTAAAAATGTGGAAGAAAATGTTATGGTTGGAGAGAAATAGTAATCTTGGAATGTCCATAGTAGCTAAGAAAAAACCTTCCAAATTGAAAACCTATTATTATTTCTCATTAATTGTCTTTGACACTAAGTGTTTTCTAATCCAAGTTATTACTAGAAGGCATGCAAAAGTTTGGAAATTTTCTATACACATTAAAGAGCATTGGAAGGGAATAACACTATGATGGACTATTCAATGGAGAAGGAGTAGGTCTTCCTTGTGTTGTGTGGGATAGTGCAAGAGAGTTCCATGGCTAATCTCAGTGTTGGAAGGGGGCCTAGAGAGCTCTATAGTGAGTAGATAGGTTTGTCAATTGATAAATGGGTTGGGTGGAGAGATTTTAGAGTCTGTAGGAGGTTGCTTTTCCTTGGTCGTATCATGGTCTGACTTGGGGTTAGAATCCATAGCTAATTCCTATGGTTGGGTGGAAAATTGCTTCTCAACACCTGGTTTGGTTGACATGACTTTATTTGTAGATAAGTATCCATGCCTATTTTCTTATGGAATTATTTTATGTCTTTCTAATGCATTTAATCTAATGGGAAGTGAAATAATTATGAATATGCATTGTTATTTCCATTGGTATCTTATAATTGCAATGATATTAAATGTGAAATTCAAAATATTAGATAGTTTAGGAGGAAAATAAATTCATGGGCAGTGTTGGATAGGCAAGGAAAATCTTTTGGAAATGCTACGAAATAATAACAAGGCAATTTGGAGTTGCCCCGCAATACCCCATCACCTCAACATTGGTAAAAAGGGGGTTGGGTGTGCCACATTATTGACATATGAGATTGTTTCTAACAATAACCTTTCAATTTTAGTATTTGAACAACAATGATAAACAAAACTATCACCATAAAAAGATTATTTCTACTCATTCATGGAATCTTCACTAAATTTGCAAAGTGTGTAAACTCATTAATGCTCGCAACTGGTTTTACCACAATGGTTTAAACTTGTCATGTATGTAGCATGGATACAGGTTGTGTATGTAGAAAAAGAACGATTTCCTTGAGGTTTAAGTTTAAAAAAAAAAACTGCTTATAATACTCTCTACCACTACACATATGTTAAAAACCAAACATCAATATAGCATAGAAAAACCTCAGGAAAAGTATTCAACGCCTTGAAAAAAGAGATAATTCCAGATAATAAGCCTCTTCGAGGGGGCAACCTCCTTTTACCCCATTAAATGTTCAAGTACAAGATGATTCAAAATGAAAATGTCCCCTTGGTATATATAGGAGACTAGGAGGTATAATTACAACTAATGGCCTAAAGCTGACATAAATAAAATAACAATACTAATCTAATATGCCCCAATTAAGGGGTAATAAATAACATTACTAATCTAATATGCCCCAATTAACGGGTAATGAGCCAATATTAGGGCTTAACATGCCCCTCCCCTTGAGACAAGTGTTGTCCGCAATGCTTGAGTAACTCTGGATGCTTCTGTATAAAAG
>ML789983.1:7994-29483 GCA_009831015.1 Picea engelmannii | reverse complement strand
AATATTAGGGCTTAACAACATACTACAATACGATTTAACCAACAATACTTATCATTGCATGCCATATTGAATCCATAAGATTTGATGGAAAATCAAATATTTTTTATGGAGGGAAATAAGAATGTTAGCCAAAGGGTAAATATGAAGTAATATTTGTTTGGAAATATAATTAGAGAAGAAGATTGAATAAGAGGGATTGTCCTTAACACTTGCACAACTCATTATTGACTCTAATATCTGAATCTTTTGAGATTGCATGTTGGTAAAACAAAAATTATAGAATCTTGTTTATGTTAGAGATAATGATTACTTTACGAGATTTGGTTTGGGTTTGTTAGAACTAGTTGGAGATTGTTGAGATATTCTCTCAACCTCTCTGTCTAGATATGGAATTAGTTGGATTTGACTCCAACTATAAATATATGTATTCTATGTTGGTTTGTTGGTGTAATACAAATATTATTCGTGTTTAACTTTTTGAACTATGTCTGATCTCCAATTTTCTAAAATGGTATCATAGCCTGGCTGGGCTTAATCCCTCACGAGAGTGCTCAGGAAGATGTGATTTGTTGGTTGTGGAGCTTGATTATCTTCCTGATTCATAGGTATTTGTTTTCATCCATGTTTATACCCCAGGAAGAATTTGCACCTCGGAAGAATGTACACTCCTATATGTAGGGGAGTGAAGGGAGCAATTGCCCCCCCTGCGGGGTTCGGGGGAAAGTGGGCCCCTGTCTAGGGGGTATGAGGAAAAGAGGACCCCTGAAGGAAAAATTGTCTTGTAAATGTATATTATAATTTCATAGTAAACGTGGAACGTTCATTATAAGGTCGTAGATATGACGGTAGAAGTTATGTTAGGTTTTTTTTCAATAGAAAACAACCCTCTTTTATGAGGGAAATGTATTCCAACTATGTATCGATTGTGAATGTTGTATTATGAGATAGGAGACTGTGAGAGAAAGAAGAGGAAGTTACAGCGGGTGTGTTGTAGGTTGTATCCCTTCATTTGTTGGATAATAATAAAGGAAGTACCTAGCAATTTATTTAGTGGACATAGCCCACACTGGGTGAACCACGTATATCTGTGTCTCTATTGTATTGTGTATATTCTATGTTTTATTTCGACAATTTTTTTTATTTTATTGCTTCGCGATCCTGTTTTTCCAACAACTGGTATTAGAGCGAAACGTAACTCGTAGGAAAAGAGGGTTCCTGGTTCGAGTGGGAGCAATGACGAAAGATGGAAAGTTTAGGGTCGATAAATTTAATGACCAAAACTACCAGTTATGGAAGATGCAGATGGAAGATTATTTATATCAGAAGGATCTATTCCTACCATTGGGTGGAATAGAAAAGAATTCGACGACCATGGAGGAAAAAGAATGGGAGGTTCTTGATAGAAAGGCACTAGGAATGATATGGATGAGCCTGGCAGCATCATTGGCTTTCAAAATTTCAAAATAAAAGACAACGAAGGAGATGATGGATGAGTTGGTTAAACTGTATGAAAAACCCTTGACATCCAATAAGGTATTTCTAATGAAGATATTATTTAATATGAAGATGTCAGAAGATGGGTCTATTGTAGATCATTTAAATGAATTTAATATGGTTATTAATCAACTAAGTTCTATAAAAGTGGACTTTGATGATGAGGTCAGGGCTCTTCTAATCTTGTGTTCATTTCCAGAAAGATGGAATGTCTTAGTCATGGATGTAAGTAACTCTGTCTATGGTTCAAACACTCTAAAATTTGATGATGTTGCCGGTGTTATCCTTAGCGAGGAAATGTGTCGGAAGAGCACATGTGAGACATCAGGTAATGCATTAAACATGGATAACAGGGGAAGACAAAATGATAGAGGAAAGGGATTAGGGAACCACATGAATTCTAGGAAAGTAATACCCAAATCCAGACTTGGAAAGATGGAGTGCTGGAATTGTGGAAAGAAAGGACATATGAAGAAATATTTCAGAGCTCAAAAGAAACAAAGAGATGGGAAACAAGAGAAAAATTAGGAAGCAAATATAACAGGTGATGTGATAGAAGATGCTTTGATTCTTTATGTAGATAATATTTATGAATCTTGGGTAGTATATTCAGGGGCTTCATATCATGCCACACCCCATAGAAAAAAAATTCTAGATTATGTTCGAGGTGATTTTGGACAGGTTCATTTGGGTGATGATGCACCATGCAAAATTGTTGGAATGGGAAAGGTAAAAATAAAACAAATGAATGGAAACCAATGGTTGTTGAAAGAGGTAAGACATTTTCCATATCTAAGGAAAAATCTAATTTCAATAGGGTAGTTGGCAAGTGAATTTTTTTTATCCATATTTATAGATAAGATGTGGAAGGTCACCAAAGGATCACTGGTGATAACAAAAGGAGAGAAGGTACATGCATTTTATTTATATATGGGTAATACTAACTCTTCTATCTCTTTAGCTTCTATAGGAGTGGATACAACACTTTGGCATCATAGGCTTGGACACATGAGTGAGAAGGGGATTCAGATATTTCACAAAATAACTTTGTTACTAGATCTTAAACAAATTGATTTGGATTTCTGTGAGCATTGTGTTTATGGAAAACATAAGAGTCATATTTCTCAGAGTCGGAAAAGAAAAGAAGAGTGAAATATTAGAGCTTGTGCATACAGATGTATGGGGACCAGTTCAGGTATCATCTCTTGGTGGTTCTCATTATTATGTTACTTTTATTGATGATGCAACTAGAAAAACTTGGGTTTATTGCATTAGAAAAAAATATCATGTTTTTTATAGTTTTAAGAAATGGAAAGATTTGGTTGAGAATGAGACAGGAAAAAGGTTGAAGTGTCTCAGATCAGACAATGGAGGTGAATATTGCAGCAATTATTTTTATGATTATTGTTCATACCATGGGATTCGTAGAGAGAAGACAGTTCCAGGAACACCACAAGAAAATGGTGTGTCAGAAAGGAGGAACGGGACAAGCATGGAGCATCTAAGGAGTATGATATTTCATGTTGGTTTTCCCTTACATTTATGGGAAGATCTTGTAGATATTATTGTTTACTTAATAAACAGAGGACCTTCAAGCTCTTTGGATGGTAGAATTCCAGAGGAGGCATGGACAGTTTAAAAGGTAAACTATTCTTTTTTGAAGACTTTAGGTTGTGAAGCATTTGTCCATATTGATAAAGAAAATAGAACAAAGGTTGAGGAAAAATCCAAGAAGTGTACCTTTATTGGATACAGTGTTAATGATTTTGGTTATCTCTTATGGGATTATGAAAATCATAAAATCATTAGGAGTAGAGATGTCATATTTAATGAGAAGGTCATGTACAAAGATCAGTTGCAGGGACAGAAACATAAAAAATAAAAACCAAAATACACAGTGTTTGATGAGATCATTGAAAAATAAATTCCAAAGGTACCAAAAAATCAAAATGTACAACAACAGGAGAAACATGTACCTCAAACTCCAACAAGTGTTGTTAGAAGATCTACCAGGTTAAGTAGACCCCCTGAATGATGCTCTCCTTCATTGTATTATTTATTATTGATTGATTCTAGTGAACCAGAATGTTTTGAAGAGGCAATGCAGGTAGACACTAAAAGAAATGGGAGCAAGTCATGAAAGAAGAAATGGATGACCTGGTAAATAAATAGACTTGGGATTTGGTTGAGTTGCCTGCAGGAAAAAGAGCATTGCAGAATAAATGGGTTTACTAGTTGAAAGAAGAAGATGGAGGCAAAAAACAGTACAAGGATAAACATATTTGTAAAGGGTTTTGCACAAAAGAAAGGTATAGATTTTGATGAAATATTTTCTCCTATTGTTAAAATGACTTCAATTAGGACTATTTTAAGTTTTTTGGTTGTAGAATATTTACATCTTGAACAATTATATGTAAAAAGATCTTTTCTCCATGGGGATTTGGAGGAAGAGATTTATATTCAACAACCACAGGGTTATGAGATCAAAGGGAAGGAAGATTTGGTATGCAAGTTGAATAAGATCTTGCATGGCCTAACGAAAGCTCCAAGGAAGTGCTATTTGAAGTTTGATAGGTTTATGACAGAACAAGGTTATGGTAGATGTCATTCTGATCACTATGTTTATTTTTAAAATCTAGAAAATGGAAGATATATTATATTGTTATTGTATCTAGATGACATGCTTGTTTCAGGGTCTAATATGTAGGATATAAATGTGCTCAAGAAGAAATTCACTAATTCATTTGTGATGAAGGATTCAGGTGTTGCAAATAAAATCCTTGGTATGAGAATAACAAGAGAGGAAAAATTGCAAATTGCCATTGTTTTAGGGTGAGTACATAGAGAAAGTGTTGGGGAGGTTTAGAATGCAGAAGGAAAAACTAGTTAGTACACCTTTGGCCAACCATTTCAAATTAACTAAGGAAATGTGTCCCAATACACATGAGGAGATATAATACATGTCCAGGGTCCCTTATGAATCAGTAGTTGGAAACTTGATGTATGTGATGGTTTGCACAAGACCAGATATTGCACATGCAATGGGAGTTGTTAGCAAGTATATGGACAATCCAGGTACAGAACATTGGGAGGAAGTAAAGTGGATTCTCAGGTATTTGAGAGGTATTTTTGCTCATGCATTATGTTTTGGAGGTTCAGACACTATTCTATAGGGATGTGTTGATTCGGATATGGTAGGTGACAAAGATAGTAGGAGGAGCACCACAGGGTATGTTTTTACTATAGGTGGAACACCATCAAGTTGGATTTTGAAACTACAAAAGGTTGTTGCACTTTTAACGACGGAAGTAGAGTATGTTGTTGCTACAGAGGCTAGTAGCGAAATGATTTGGTTGCAAAAGTTTATGGAGGAAATGGGAAAGAAGTAGGAGAATATCAGGTTGTACTCTGACATTGAGAGTGTCATTCATCTTGCAAATAACTCAACCTTCCATTCGAAGAAAAATAATATACAACTTAGGTACCATTTCATACGATCTGTCTTAGAAGATGGACATTTGAAGTTGGAAAACACACACACTAGCCATAATCCTACAGACATGTTAACAAAGGGAGTAACCAGGGAGAAACTGAGTTCCTTCTCAGTGTTAGTTGGTCTTCAAGCATGAAGGTGAAGATGAGAAATTTTCCAGGTCCAATAAGGATCATAGTCCAACAGATACAACAATGGTGGAGTTGTTGAGATTAGTCTCCAAGTGGGGGATTGTTGGTTGTGGATTTTGATTATCTTCCTGATTCATAGGTCTTTGTTTTCAGCCATGTTTATACCCCATGAAGACTTTACACCCCGGAAGAATGTACACTCCTCCACGCGGGGGAGTACAGAGGGGATTGCCTCCCCTGCGGGGTCCAAGGGGGCGATCCCCCTGGCTGGGGGGTCTGGGGGAAAGCAAGCCCCTGAAGGAAAAATTTCCTTGTAAATGTATATTGTAATTTCATAGTAAATCTGGACCATTCATTATAAGGTCGCGGATATGATGGTAGAAGCTATGTTAGGGCTTTTTTTCCCTAGAAGGCAACCCTCTTTTATGAGGGAAATGTATTGAAGCTATGTATCGATTGTGAATATTGTATTCTAAGAGAGGAGACTATGAGATAAAGAAGTGGAATTTACAATGGGTCGGTTGTAGGTTGTATCCCTTCATTTACTAGATAATAATAAATGAAGGACCTGGAAATTTCTCTGGTGGACATAGCCCACATTGGGTGAACCATGTATATCTATGTCTCTATTGTATTGTGTATCTTCTATGTTTTGTTTCTTAATTTATTTTATTTTATTGCTATGTGATCCTATTTTTATAACAATGATATCCATTGGAGTTGATTCTTTGTACATATGTAGGGGAGTGGATTGCATTGTTTGTTTGATGGAGCGTTGAATTATTTTTTAGTCTTTGTGTGTGAGTATTTTTGTGTGAAAATGAACAACAGAGGAGACTCTGATGAGGCCCTTCCAAATATTTCTTTCTTCCACGTTTTTCTAATCACATAACCCATCATCAGTCCAAAGTCCATCTCGATTTCATTTGGATTATCATCTCAGTGTGGGATCTCTTTCCTGGTTTTGTACAATTCCACCATGAATCCTGAATATGATTGTTTGTTCAAGATTCTCTTGATTGGAGACTCTAGAGTTGGCAAGTCATGTCTCCTTTTGAGATTTGTGGATGTAGTTATACGAGTCTCATTCTCCAAGTGTTTATCCTACATGTGCAATGAACATTGATATGTTTTTTTCCATGAGTGTATTTTTTAAAGAAGGTCAGTTGTATGATTCATTGTTGAAAATATCGAGTAATCATATCATTGTCCTATATAACTATCGAAATTTTCTCTTTGGGGGAATTTCATAGATGGTAATGTATCAATAGGATAATTCAATGTCGAGGCTATACTTTGAGATAATCAATATGCCTCAGTCCTGCAAATGCAAATACGTGAATCATGGTCTGAAGCGGTTGTACTTTAAATGGATCAAGTGGTAGCTCAAAAGTGTGGAGAAGAAATTAGAAAAAATCAAGAGAGTACAGAGTGGGTAGAGATACTATTGAAGATGAGTTAGACAAAGAATCAAGACAATGATTAATATTGTAATGTGATTGAGTATTGTAAGTTTTTTGTAAAGTAAGCATTAAGGAGAGATGTTAGAGATACTGCTTACTTTAGGAGATTTGGTTTGGGTTTGTTAGAACTAGTTGGAGATTGTTGAGATATTCTCTCAACCTCTCTCTCTAGATATGGAATTAGTTGGATCTGACTCCAACTATAAATATATGTATTGTATGTTGGTTTATTGGTGTAATAAAAATATTAATTTACACCCTCATTTACTCTACTCGTAATTAGTTGAAAACTTCGGCATAAGACCCTTGGTTGACTATCTCTTAAAAAACATATATCTACTAAAACTAGCTTCCTAAAATAGAGATATGTTCCATTTGAATAAGAAAAAGATATGTTTCATTTGAATGAGAAAGATTCCTACACTCTCTAGATGTACTTGAATAGATTTGTGACTTTTTAATCCTAAAGTTGTCTAAAATTGCTACAAACATTCCATTACAAGTTTGCAAACACTTTCCTATAAAAACTGTTATAAAATTATTAATTATCCATTAACCTTTGAAAATGACACTAAATAAATAAAAACCATTATGAAACTACTCATTTTCCATTAACCTTTGGAAATATCGCACTATAGATTATCAAGCCATAACTTCCCACTAAAGGAAAACTACCTTAGTGTACACTCTTATTCCCATGGAATTTTACAATGCTATCTTTATTTGAAGGATTTATTGAAATCCATTAACTTAGCATGTTGATTGTGTTGGTAAAAGGTAAAACAATAGAATAACACAATAAAAAAAAGTAATGGTATAACTATTATCCTATCATGTAAACATATAACTATGTTAGATTCTTGTGATGGTATAACTATCATCCTATCATGTAAACATATAACTATGTTAGATTCTTGTGATTTTGAGTGGGTGCACTCTTAAATGCCACATGTTCCATTAAGAGTGGGAGATTGTTTACATATAATAGCATTTGGTTTTCTATGACTTTAATAGTTGCCACACGTACATGTTCCATTAAGAGTGGGAGATTGTTTCCATATAATAGCATTTGGTTTTCTATGACTTTAATAGTTGCCACACGTTCATAAAGCTCCCTATAAGCTTTAGCTAAGATAAGATTGAAACAATACAATCCTTATCATACCTATTGTATGCTTTCTATTGATTTGAATGGATTTTCTACAACACCCACCCCAACTTATTATATTGAAACTACCAGATGGCAAACTTTCTGTCCTACCCGATTGGAACTACTCAATTGCATGGATTCTCTACAACACCCACCCTAACTTGACTATGTGCTCAACTTTCTATCCTACCTGATTGGAACTCCTTCAGGCAAATTCAACAATTTCCTCTCTCTTTAGTCAATGCCCACCCTAAGACCTTTTCCAGCTTGTTCCAGAAAATGACGCTATTTTATTTCTCCACTTCAAAACGTTACTTACAATGGCTTTTCTCTTACGTTACGTGAATTAATGAACATCTCTTCCCAGATTTTGACATCCTTCTTCCAGAGTGGCACTTGATTTTTGTTGTAACATCTGGTCTTCCTTTTTTACTTGGCAGCTGTTTATTTTAGCAATCAAATCGTTGAGGAGAAGGATGTCTTATATCACAAACAAAGAATCTCATACAATAATTTAATGTCTAGCTTAAACATGATGATAGTGATTACTACCAGAATAGAATGTTTTATATCACAAACAAAGAATTTATACAATAATTTAATGTCTAACTCAAACATGATGATAATGATTACTACCAGTATAGATTCATCTTAACTCCTGTTCTATCAAAAGTGGAGAAGGATCATTTGCTTAATTTTTTTATTATTATTATTTAAAAGCCACAGGATATTCACTTCAAATTGAATTTAAACATAGAATCACAGTTAACCTAATACTGAGCTGAGCCGTAGAATAAACCCTAAACTCAATAATATTATTATAAACAAAACAAAATAGAATATTCTATTGTTCTATTTTTTTATTAATTCCCTGCCCAGTGAAATGAAATCAAAGTGCGTTCTTTACATCGTCCACCCCACCACACGTCTCAAAACTTCGATGGCCGAACATAGTAGAGATTAAGGAGAACACAACCAGCAATGCTGGTTTGTTAATGGAAAAATGATGATAATGTGGAAGTTTAGCAGTGACGGGAACGAGCAGGCTGTGGCTCATTGGTTGCCCGGCCATATTATAAATCCACTATTGCGACATATTTTTCTCTCCGTTGGGCCATTGGTTGGCCGGAAATAATATAAATCCATCGATTGTGACATATGTTTAAAATAATATCAACATAGATATTTCCACCACTCAATTCACGCAGAAATTGAAACATGACGTGTAAAGATAATTAGATACAGAGACAAATGGCCAGCCCAGGCTGCTCAAGTGGAGCAGGAAGATGTTATTCTCTGAATTCAACTATAAACAGGTCCATCTCAGGGTGCTTAATCAAGGGAGGCAAATTTTCTTCCCTGGTTGCAACTGTGGATGCAGCCAAATGTTCTTCTCTGAGGCAGGCAAATGTTCTTCTGTGAAGGCAACTAATTCATGGTGCAATTTTTTCTTTTCTGAGTGCCACTAAGGAAGCCCATCTCCAACAGGTTAGCGCACTCGCTTGTCTTTCTCTGGCGAGTGTGATAGACGGTAGTGGGCTTTTCTGGGCATAAACACCGACAAGTACCAACCATGGCGCGCACTTGTCAGTCTGGGTGGGACTAGTTTATCCCAAGCTTAAATCGAAGGGAAGGAATCAAGGAATAACATAATAACAGGACATATGGCAAAATGGCCATGCAGGAGATCTATCAATAAGGGCAGAGAAAATTCTTATTGAAAGCTAATTTGTCTACAGTAGTTCCATAAGGGCAGAGAAAACTCTTATTGAAAGCCAATTTGTGTACTGTGGTTTTAACGTCTGTCCTTTCATGACATCACGATGTCGTTTTTAAGGTAATTCTTGTGCTTGTATTAACCATATTATTAATAGTAGAACAATGATCTGAGTAGGAGTGTGGTTTTAACGTCTGTCCTTTCATGACATCACGATGTCGTTTTTAGGTAATTCTTGTGCTTGTATTAACCATATTATTAATATATTATTAATAGTAGAACAATGATATGAGTAGGAGTGGGTTAATTCAGTGAGTTACTTTTTCTGTCAGTTATTTTTTTATTTTCTGAACATTTGGGTTCGTTTGAAATGGGACAAAATCCCTGGAATAAGGTTTTGAAATGCATGGAATTTTGATCCATGCATAACTCAGACTATCCTGAAAATCTGACTGGATTTAGGCAGATTATTTTTTGCCTGAAAAGCAGAACTCCAAAGGGAAGATTGCTCCCGAGTTAGCATACTCCATATGAGTATGGAAGGCTTAGCATTGAAAGACTTCAATGCTTGTCACTTGAGTAACTTGAGTTTTACATGGATCAAAGTTTTATGCATTTCAGAACCTTACTGTAAAGGTTTTGTCCTATTTTAAACCAATTCAAATGTTCAGAAAATCTACAGGAGTTTTGGATTGACCAAAAATTTAAAACTACACCACCAAA
Organism: Picea engelmannii; assembly: GCA_009831015.1. Lineage (NCBI taxonomy): Eukaryota > Viridiplantae > Streptophyta > Pinopsida > Pinales > Pinaceae > Picea > Picea engelmannii. The sequence goes on along the minus strand of ML789983.1, from coordinate 19,312 downwards.
AAAAACTGATGGAAAAGTAACTCAGAAAACAAGATTGCTCCAGAGTTAGCCCACTCCTGATATAAGCATGGCAGGCTTAGCATTGAAAGAGTTCAGCACTTGTCACTTGAGTAAGCTACAGACTTCAACGCTCTGTCACTTCAGTAAGCTATTTCAGATAGCATGAATAGTTGGGCTTTGCTATTAGTAAGCTATTTCAGCATGCTGTGAAAAAGGCTTGTAGGAGTGCGCTGTTAAAGAGCCTTGTACAAGAGACAGAGAAAGCATGAGTAGGCTCTTGCTTTTCATGTTCATGTGCGCACGTTATGAGGCTGAGGAGGGTTCAGGTTGGACCACAGCGAGTAAGATTGGACGATTTGGATGTTGGTCTCTGTCACTACGTGCTGTCCAATCTTTGAAAAGCTTGCATCTGCGAAGATCATTCTTCTTTCCCATTTTCATCATGCTCAAGTGAAATAATGAGCTTAATACTAAGGATGTTTCTTATCAATCTTTGAAAAGCTTACATTTGTCAGCTCATTTCTCTTTCTCATATTCATTACAATGCACAAGTGAATGCATGAACTGAATACGAAGCACATTTGGATATGGCCCACGTCCTCTCCCCGGCCTCTGCTGCTGCGATATTCTTCAGGTTCCTGTATGCGATTCTCAACACAGCACTTTAGTGGTTCGTGGGAAAAAGGTGTAAGTGGTTACTTTTGTATTTTCAGATCGATCCGAATGGCCTCACCTTGTTGCCTAACATAAATGGCTCTCTGTCTAAGCTTTTGAAAGTTTCTACATCTAATGATAAATAGATGAACAATCACAGAATTATGATTCATGTTTTATGTAGTATAATGAATGTTAAATCTTTCATCAATAATAACATAACCTTCAAAAGTAAATATCTTGATAATCACTAAATGTTAATCATTAATCAAGATCCTTGATACACACTTTTTACATTAATGTTGCATTTATTGCATTTTAATAAGTGAGAGCTTTTAGATTATAAAAAAGGTGTAATTTAAGTAAGAATACAAAATTTGCTAGCAGTACATTTCAAGCAAAATTACCAACTCCTTATTTGTCTAATATAGATAATACTTATGTCCACAAAAACTACATTCCAAAATTACCAGCTCCTTGTTTGTCCATTATAGAAAATACTCATGTCCACATAAACTGCATCCCAAATATTTTTTACATGAGTCATTCTATATATTGCTTACATAACAAAAGAGAGATGCCCCTCTTCTTGTCACCATTGGCTATGTTGTTGAAGGAACTTTCTACTCTTTACTACTACCATCCAAACATCCTTTGCATTTGATAAAGTACTTCTTGTTCCCTCCAATTCCAATTTGTCATGATTTGGAGGTTTTAGTTGTTCTAATGTCTCATCTTCTTTAGCCTAATCCACCAGGCTACCTTATTCCAAGGATCCAGATGTGGAGGAAAAGTAGATTCCTCTTCCACCTTGGTGAAATGGAAGGTCTTTTTTTCATGGTGTGTCCCTAATTTTTTTTGCATCCACTTTTGGCTCATCCATGGGTGGGTTCAAATCAGCTAGCTCTTCCTTGGTAATCAAGTAATGTTCTTCCTTAGCGCCAACCCACTTGCATGTGCCTCTTAACTTTAGTTGGCCCTTTTGGAAAAAATTGTGTCCAAGAGTAGTTTTCACCTATCACATTTCTTTATGTCTAAAGCTCTTTGCTTCAGTACTTTTGTAATAAAATATTCCAAGGGCTTTGCCAATGGCTCAAGGAGAGGATAACGTGTAAAAATCCAAACATAGATTTCAAAGTTTAACCCACATAGGAGTCGAGGATTGAGTATCTATCATTGGATTGAAAAATGGGGTCCATGGTTTCATACATAGTCCATAATTCCCTAGAACTAGGGTCTTGATTTTAATATCAAATCCATGTTTTATGCAAGATCGAACCTCACAATAAAGAACCACTTTGCACAAGGGTAAATAAAAGCCTCCTCTTTTATGATCCATAATGGATCTGAACCAATGAATGGGTGTAGGACTTAATATTTGCAAGATTAACTCAACAATTTATGAAGATTAGTAAATTATGAAAAAGAGAAAAAAATTACAAATCAGAATAAGAAAAAAGGAAAAAATATTAGGAGAGAATAGGTTGAGGAATGGGAATTCTTGTTTTTTGTTCATGGTTAATTGCTACTATTAGTGGCATTCTTGGTCAACCATCAACCTCCCATATTGAAATTGTGTTAATGGTGCTAAGAAATAGTTTACATTGGCACTTTTGGGAATCTCAACAGCTTTGAGCTACCCACCATTCATTCCACTCTATATAGAGATCAATGTCTCTCAAGATTTGACTCCTCCATTTATCTACAAAGTTCCTAATTCATTTTAATCTTTTTTTTAGGAAAAAAAAAATCACTCCTCTATACTATAACTGTAACACCCCTAGGTTGAACCCCAATTGTAATTGTAAATGTAAATGTAATTACACATATAAGCTAGTGAGATGATGGAACAGAGTCTTTGGTTTGGTACCACACGCATTGAGTAGGTGTGTGGGAATTTCCTACCAGAGAAGCATGTGCATGCCATAATGTATAATGCACAAGTGTAAGTATGCAAGGAAGGCACACAAAAAGAAGATTTTGCACATCTTAGAGTTTCGCGCATACCTGATTGACTGCATGATATTGATGTTATAGAGCCTTTGTATATGTTTGTGTTTTGTAGGCTAGTGAGCCAGTTTATTATAGTCCAACGTGCCTATATTGTAAACTGTAAATCATACTCATACTATTAATAAAGTATGCCAATGTTGCAGACTGACCAAACAAATTAGATGGGTTGCTAAACTCCACTAGATAGGAAAGGGGGGCTAAAAGTCTAGGAAAAGGGGCTAAGCTAGGCAGCTTAATCCCAATGGAATATTATATTAATATTCCTAAAAGGTTAAAGTATGGATATAAATTTATATATTATATCCTAAGTTTCTAAAGGGGGGACAAGAGAGTCCCTTGGGTGCCATGTGTTGAAAAAGACACATGCCTATTTATAATAGGGAGATTTAGTGTATTTCCCATCATTCCTAGATTATTCACTAATGTTTTCCTACCATCCATTCATCCATGCTACCATCTATACCTGTACCTAGTTTGACTGCATGTTGAAGATGTGAGTTGTCAGGCCCATGGTCGAAGAGGCGGGTTGTCAAGTCTGTGGTGGAAGAAGTGGGTTGTCAAGTTCGTAGGAATTTCTCTCTAGGTGAGATATTTTCTATGTTGAAGAAGTGGGTTGTCAGGTCCATGAGTAGTTTGTCTAGGCAAGAAACTACTCAGAATTGTTCCTTGATGTGTTGGGCAATAGATACAGGGATCAGACACTTCTTGTCCATCCTGTTGTTGAAGCCCTAGAAGGGAAGTGGGGAAGTCGAGGGTTTGTTGAGAAAAGAAGGGGCACACTTCCTGGGGTGGGACACGCATGTGGGGAATGAGAGACTGTAGGCTAATTGTAGCAATTGGGCACCTTCGACTAAGAAATTATGCTTCTTGTTAGACCTTAGACTGCCTTATCATTTCCTTTTCCCTGGTAAAGTTTAGCCCCAACTCGGGGGTGACTCACTATTGTGATTACAAGTTGTGTGGTTTATGGCTGGGAGGAACATGGAAGGTATGTAGTAAGTTGGTTTCTATTTCATGAGATAAGTGTTTTTCATGTCCTTATTTCAATTCATGTGTGTCTACAATTATGAGTTTTTGTTAGGGAATCTCTATTATTTCATTGTGTATATGAATTTTTATTGTTCTATGCATATTGGTATGATTTTCTCTTAACTCTATTCACATTCATAATTCAATATTTAATTTAATGGTATCAGAATTCAGAATTTTCATTTGTCATAGACCAGTTAGGGGTTGGGGATGCTACATTATGGTATCAGAGCTCTAGTTTTCAACATTGAACCTGGATGGGTCGAGAAAGTTGAATGTTGAAGTGAAATTTCACACAGAATTTATTTCAGAGTGGCCAAATTTCAAGTTACAGTGCGACCAAGATGAAAATCAGAAGCAATTGAGTGGAATTGGGAGAAAGCCCTAATTTATGTTGCTAAATTCGTGGGAATGTGGGAAATTTGACCAAGTTATGAGAGGTTCTTTATTTTAATATTTTTCGTAGAAAATTAAGACCTGTAATAGGTCGAATTTGAAGTTACATGGAAGCCATGACAGATGGAGAAAGATTGGTTGAATACATTCTCAATCTGTGAATGAATTTGGAAAAAAATGTGTTAGTAATGTCAAGCACAGTGATTTGTTGTTGCAGAGGTTGAATTTGTGTTATCAGAGTGAGATTGATCAAATCCTTATTTGCAGAATGTCCATAGTGAAAATTGGGGATAAATTTGGCAAAAGCCCCAATTTCTACAGCAAAATTCACGAGGAATTGATGTGCAGAAAAATAAAAGTGCACAGGTGATCCGGATTTATTTTCGGCATGAAATGAGAGCGGAGATATAATAAAGAAATGCACAGAGATATCACATATATTCAATCATATAACAAGAATGTATCAGAGATGCAACCATAAACACAGATATACAGTAATACTCAATTTCTATTAATGAAATAAATGTACAGAGACTATAAAAATACAGAGTGAAAGACTCGCTAGAATGGTGGCAGCTTATCTCTGAGAAGAGATGTGACGGCTACTCCCATTCGCCAGAAGATGATTACAATGAGTCTCTGAAGGCATTTTTACAATAAATCGGAATGCCAAAAACCCTAGACATCCAAAAACCTAACCCTAGGAGATGAAGCACCAAATGTCATGTGGGCCCCGTTTGGGTAAGTTGGTGCATCAACTTTCCGGGGTCGTAACTTTTGCATACGATCTCCATTTTAGGCGTATGATAGCTCGTTGGAAAGGTATCATCTAGGAGATTTATTTTTGGGGCTCAATCATTCMTTTGATATAATTGAGAACCTCGATATCGAAAAACCTTCATTTGGGCCCTCAAAATGGCCCTGGAAGTTAAAAACTGCTAAAAATATTAAATTGCCAAAAWTTCCAGAAAACTATTTTGAGCTAGTCAAAAAAGGTGGGTGGCCACCAATATCCACCTGGATCAATSCTCCATCMTTAGGAAGCAATGGTATCCATTGCGTTTAGTTACTAGGGGAGAGGAAAAAGCATTTTTTAAATCCGCATCTTGGTGAGTTGCTTGCCTTGYTGGAGATGTCGCGTTGTTCAATTTGTGGAAGTATGTCACGAACCTGTTGAGTMTGAGGTTGTTCAACAAGTTAGGCTACATGAGAGGATGATTGTTTTAGKATTAATCCGTAAGTGCGGACACAAACCGATCTCCCTAGATCCACCTAGATCTAGAASAAAACAGGACAGAATATATCGCTTTCCCTAGATCTAACTATTGAATTAAATTGGAAGTGAGAATAAGAGACATACCTTGTAATCGCTTCCTTAATMTTTGTTKCTCCTGCTTCGCTCCARCGCTCTCATGCAGTCAAGATCAAAACAGYACAAACCAACCAAAGTGAAAGAAAATAATATATTCAATAGCTAATCTATACATATGATCAAGGAGTTATGTAATAAAGTAAATCTAACTTTATGGGAAGGAAACATATTACTGTATCATATTAAATGTGAAAGAGAGATTACAACCRTTGCCTTRATGTCGTAAAGTCCCTTCCAACTRTCCTTCGTTCCCCACACACTTCTTGCTCCAAGGATTCTGAAACCATAGATCTGATAGCTACTCACAATCTATMTTGACAAAACAAATCTCAAAGACACTCTAACCAAGCCAATAATTCCAAGCCAAAGAACAAGAACCCACAAGCTCACAAAATCKCAAGCTAATAATTCCAAGCCAACCAAAAAAACTAACTTTCTCCATGAGAATTCCTCTCCTTTTATAAGTTGAAGAAGATAAGGTGAGGAGGTTAGGATGATCCCACTAAATCATGAAAGCGAGTAAGATCCAAACTATTCGGATGCCACCTCACCATAGAAGCTTCTCCTTCTAGAAGATTCGAGAAAATGCTCGTTTTTCCCACGTGTTGGCATTCTCGCACCCTAGCTATAGTGCAACCTACAAACTGTTCGCACCCTGGCTATAGTGCAACCTGCGAGAATTGGTCATTCTCGCACCATGCCTATATAGAAACCTGCGAACATCCTTTTTTATAAGGTTTTTACATAGGAAAATGCAACTTCTTTTCTCAGGAAAAGTTCTTCTCCCTTCTCTTTTCAGGAACTCAAGCCACTGACCCCTCTGAAGGCAACATATAGGTCTACATCATTAACGATCATAGGGATGAAGAAAATAATGTGTAACAATGATGTGCAAAAGGAATATTTTCACTTTGCTGCAACCTTCTCGACCTTCTTCTGTTTGATAGAAGGTGCTCGGGGCGAGACTGTAGTGGTTGCAGTGTCCTTCTATTCCCCTTTTGAACAGATTGTGAAGAAGTTGAATTTTACAGTATGAGATACTACCTTGCGGCACTTTTTAGGTGGAACATTAGTCGAAACTACCTTTGGTATTATGTAGAGATGACCCCCCAAAGTAACAATGACACTACGGGGTCGAGACTCATAAACAGCATGGCATCTCCACATATATGGTTGGCCCAAGAGAACATCACAGACATCCAGTGGGGAAACATCACATAATTCCTCATCCTTGAAGGTTTGGATGCCATATGAAAATCGACACACGGAGATCTCGTCCTTGGTGAAGCCACCCGATACGGTATGGTTGTAGGTGTGGCGTTGTCGACAATCCCAGCTATTTGACGACCTATGCTGAGATGAGGTTCTTTTGGCTTCCACTATCAACAACAAAATGAAGCGGGGTCCCCTTCATCCACATCTACAAATGAAAAATACATTCCCCCTCTTTAGGATCTGTTGGTTCTTCTAGTTGAATTGTTGTGGTCGCGACAATAGCAATGGGGGTTGCATCAATGATCTGTCATTTACCATTATTTTCATAATCAGATTCTGAATCAGGGTTTGGATCCTTGTCTTTGATCTCAGCCACTGATGGTTGATTTAAGCGACATTCATCGGTGTTGTGCCAGGGGATTTTGAGGAAATCGCACTATTTTTCGGTGTCCTTCTTTGTCTTCCCGTGACCCTTCTTTTCATGTGGCTTGGACTGGTTTTGGGGAGACTATTTGTTAGGGCCATCTTTGTCATACTTTGGTTGTTGCAAATTTGCATACCAAAAATCCTGTTTATTCTGGTGCTTAAATTTCTACTCGATTTTAATAGCATGTCGATAAGCATCACTGAGTGATGAGATATCCAGAAAATCCATTTCAGTTTGGATGTATCTGTGTAGAGCCCCATGGTATTTCAGAACTAAATGACTTTTGAAGTTTTCGATACCCATCTTGGTGCACAAGGTATGGAAGGTGTTGGTGAACTCTGAAATTGCTTGGCCCCTCTCTTGCCATAGTGTGGTCCATCTCATGTACTGGTCCTCATAGCTGCCAACAGGGTAATATTGTTCCTTTACAACATCCACAAAAAAATCCCAAGTGGTCTCGAACCCATATATTCCAGACTCCTCTGTGGAACTTTGCTCCCAGTAAGTTTCCCACCAATGTTTGACATGGGGAAGAGCCTTAAGGAGTGCGAAGATGATATTTTCTCTGTCAAAAAAATTGTGAACAGAGAAATAACCTTCTAACAAATTTAACCATTTATCTAGGGCATCCACATCTATCAAACCTTCAAATATAGGAATATAAAAATTGACCTATACCTTAAAAGGTGAGGTGCCTCCAAAGTGGTTGCTTGATGAAGATGCACCTGATGCTATCGAGAGGTGTTGAAGGATGTGGGAAAAATTCTCCATCATTTCATACCTCTGTCGCGTGAGAGCTTTCTCAAGCAACAAACTTATAGGATCGTCTGCTCCATTGTTTTTCTTTTCTTCCACCATTGAGGGTTTCTTGGGTGTGTGAGAGAGATTTTCCCCGAGAGAGACAAGCTCGAGACCCAACTTGCTATACTCGAACCTCATCGGGGACATGCATTGAAAAAATGATCAAGAACGGCCTACTCTAATACCACTGATCTAGATTTATTTTCGGCACGAAATGAGAGAGGAGATATAATAAAGAAATGCACAGAGATATCACAGATATTCAATCATATAACAAGAATGTATTAGAGATGCTACCATAAACACAAATATACAGTAATACACTATTTCTATTAATGATATAAATGTACAGAGACTGTAAAAATACAGAGTGAAAGACTCGCTAGAATGGTGGCAGCTTATCTCTGAGAAGAGATGTGACGGTTAGTCGCATTCGCAAGAAGATGATTACAATGAGGCTCTGAAGGCCCTTTTACAATAAACTGGAATGCCAAAAACCCTAGACATCCAAAAACCTAACCTTTGGAGATGAAGCGCCAAAAGTCATGTGGGCCCCATTTCGGTAAGTTGGTGTATCAAATTCTTGGGGTCCTAACTTTTGCATACAATCTTCGTTTTAGGCGTATGATAGCTCGTTGGAAAGGTATTGTCTAGGAGATTCATTTTGTGGGATGAATAATGCCTTCGGTTGTCATTGAGAACCTCGATCTCGAAAAACCTTCATTTGGGCCCTCAAAATGGCCCCGTAAGTTAAAAATTGCTAAAAATAGTAAATTGCCAAAATTTCCAGAAAATTGTTTTGAGTTAGTCGAAAAATGTGGGTGGCCACCGATATCCACCTAGATCAACAGGTGTGCACCCTAAAAATGAGTGATCAAAAATGAAAAGATCGTGATGTGTGGAAAATAGGGGTCCGCAGGTGTGTGCGCTAAAATTTGACGTTGGAAGGAGCAAGCTGGTGATGCGCGAAAAATAAGGGTGCACGATTGTGCATGCTAAAAATTTGGTAATGCAGAGTACAAGTTGGGATGCGTGGAAAAATAATTTTCTATGGATATGAGCACTAAAAATTTGGCACTGTAAGGTGAAAAATCGAGATACACAAAAAAATGAGGGTGCACGGGTGTTGGCCCTTGACCAAGTATTCAGGATCCTTGGTCATGTTTGACCTATTTTGGGACTTCGACAGGTTGTCAAAGCCAAAGCGCAAGTCAAAGCAGAGATCGCAGGATCTCAGCCCCTTGTTTAGGGAATTTTGGTTTTGGGCTTATGTAACGGGTATGGGCATGTCGGCCCATGGGTTTACCCATGTTTTGGCCCATTTTGTAATGTATAAATAGATGTATAGGTGATGTAAGAAGGGACATGAAGGATGATATAGACATCTGTTTCATGATGTGATAAGTGCAAGTGATAGTTGTACATGCTTTGTGCATAGTGTGGGAAGCTTGCAGAGCTAAGTGCAAGTGACTGTGTAAAGGCTTGGTGTTGTAATCTAGCTCGGGGAAGGAGGATTTAGTGAAGTGCATGCAAATCTCTTGTCCTATGAAGAGTAGGATCTTGTGGCTCTGTGCATGTAGAATATTGACAGAAGAAAATAAAAGAGAAGAAGAGTTGGTGGATGTAGCCCCAGACTGGGGGTGAACCACATATATCCTATTTTGTTATGCTTTGTACGATGTATTGATGTGTTTATGTGTTTACTTGCTTAGTGATTTCATATAGATGAATGATAGATAGATCTATTGATGCTTTCTTCATAATAATATGGATGAATGCTAGATCTAATCTATGTGAATGTGCTTAGTACTTGAATATACTAGATCTGGGTGAATATTGCACTGATCTGTTGTTAGGGTTTACCTGCATTGTAAATTAAGGCTAAATACTAATGATCTATAACTGCTAAGTGATCTGTTAAGGTGTTTCAATCACAAATCTGTGTCCTAGCTAAGGTTGCAGACACTGGAGTCCTGCAACCACCCCTGCCTCTACCTCGGGTGAGACTACATCTGCTTCGCAGGTGTTGCCGAAAGGGCCGGTAGTTAGGGTTTTGTTGGTGTGTTATTGAAGCGTTGAACCATGGGTCTGCCCCTGTGCCAACAAATGGTTCCGTTGTCGAGACCTTAAACTGTGATTGCTGGGAATTGAAGAAAAGAGAAAGCTCCATGCGTAGATCTGTTGCCCTAGTGCACAATATTCTACTTCACCTATGAAGCTTTGTGTTAAGAACAGAAGTTGGATATGAAGAAAAGAGGTTGATATTGAAGCTTTGTGCTTTGATAAAGGTAATAATAGTGAAATTTTTTTATTGAAAAGGTAAGATAAGTGGAAATTTATGTTTCGAAGGTATGAATCTAGGTATGTTTGATAAATTTTGTCCTAGCCTGAAAACTAGGGAACAACTAGAAGAAAGAAGATTTGATATGAGTAGATCTGATAGCAATAATGAAAGATATGTTATTCCTATGCATAGAAAGAATGTATGGACTAACAAATGGATGTAGGATCCTAGAAATAATTTTTTGCAGGTTAGTTACTATGATCCTAGTGCACAGTATAGGAAAGGTTGGGAATTGTTCAAGAGAAAGAGAGAATTAACTATGTGCTATAGTTGCAGAAGACCGGGACATCTTGCTAAGGAATTCCTTAGTAGAGGTCCTACTTGCCTTTGGTGTAAAGCTATGGACCGTAAAGTTTTGGATTTCCCTAGAATGATTGCTAAGGTTGAAAGAATGAATATGAGACAAGAAAACCCTCAGGAAGATCAAGCAACTAATACCATGGCATAACCCCAGAAAGAATCATAGAATGTATTGCTACAAATGCAAGAAACCCTGAATGATCACAGAAATGTCAACTTATCATAGATCTTCAAAGAAAAAGAGTGCATATAAACAAGAATAGGAGACTTTGATATTGAATGTGTTCTAGATGAGGAAACATAGGTGAATATCATCACAGAAAGAACCTGGGAAATTTTAGGAAATCCTGCTATGATTCCTTCATTAGGAGGAATAGGATTATTTAGAGGAAAGTTGATAACCCTATGTGGAAGACTCACCTAGATATCTATGAGTGCTCATCGAACTTCAACAGACGAAGATTTTGAGGTTGTTAAATTTATTGAGAGTGGCACCCCATTTTCTATGTTACTAGGAAAAACCTTGATTGAGAAGGATCAAACCAGAAGAAAAGAAGAGGAAGCCCTAGAATAGAAGAAGAAAGAACTAAAATATTTCATGACTAGGAGGATAGCACACTTGATTGAAGAACAGGAGAGAAGATCGAAGTTGTTTAGAACCAGAAACTTGGATGTCGAAGTTGAAAGAATATAAGAAGACTCACAAAAGAGTGGAGCACCTACCTTAGACAGAGAAGAAGTATTGCCCTTGAACCCTATGAAATAAT
>ML789982.1:259943-273195 GCA_009831015.1 Picea engelmannii | reverse complement strand
GAATATTTGTTGAATCGATCTGAAAATGTTACAAAGAATACTATAGATTGTACTCTAACCAACACATTTGATCTTACTGAATTTGGATCTGTTATGAAGAAGTTATGATGTTTTTACCCGGAACATTTGTTTTAGACTAGTTTCAAGACTAGCCACAAACCTTATTTTCCACAGAGTGTAACTCCAAAAATACAACGACCCACAAGCTGAATTTATTACCATAGATACTTGGATATGTTTCATCAATGGAATATCAATTTCATGGTCTGAATCATTCTAGAAAAAAAAACAATTATTGTGAAAATGGTGAGATGACATGTAAATAACATACCTTAGAAAGCATCATCAAAAGAATTTATCCTCCCTTGAATTTCAACCTTCTTTTATTCACCTTCCCTCTGAAATTTGGCTTAGATATCCTTTGGTTACCTCAGTCACCTATAGATATTCAATATGCTCAAGTGTGATCTAAAATGATAGAGTCTTGCCTCTTATTTATGCTCTCCAAATATATTCCTTAGAAACATCTTCTAGGTCACTTAACCCATTTCTAGATCACTTAACCTATTTTCCTCATTTTTAGGGTTAACCATTTTCCATAATTAGAAAGTTCTCCATTACTTTATCATTTAAATATTCCTCCTTTACTTTCTCACCTCACTTTATCATTTAAATAATCTTCTTTAATTTTGTCACTTCACTTTATTATTTAAATAATCCTTCTTGACTTTGTCACTTTACTTTATCATTTAAATAATAATTTATTCTTTTCAAGCTATTTGACTTATTTGACCTTTTGGGGCTTCAATCCAACATATGAGGGTCCTCCAACTTCATAAGGTCATAACTATCAAACCGTGAGGAGTTATGTGATGTTCCACATACCACCAAAAATGGAATGACATGTACTATCCATCTAGAATAGTCTTACCTACAAATATATCAAAACTCATACCATTATCCATCAAACAAAGTTGGGTCCATTACCCAAACCTGGGTTCTCCAACTTCTCATGGCCATAACTCTCTAACCGTGAGGATTTATGTGACATTCCACATACCATCGAAAATGGAATGACATGTATTATCCATCTAGAATAGTTTTACCTTCAAATATATTAAAATTGATACCATTATACATGAAACAACCTTGGGTCCATTACCCAAACCTTTGTGCTACCAGAATTCGCTACGGTACTTTATCCAAGGGTTGAAATCAATCACTAAGGGTTGACATCAATCTACAATATCACTCTCCAATGGTTGACATCAATGACAACCAACAATCCGTACCATCTATCCATCAACCTAAGCCAACTGTGTGACAGGTATTTTTGCCAATACCAACTGTACTTGTGTTAGATATTTGAGTGATGTCTGGGCTATGGCCTCATCCATCTGCAACATCTATGATGTTATTGGGAAGCTTGTACTTTCTTATGCTATGGTCTGGATGGTGTCTCCATCATTTGGCGTGGTCTTTTTATTTGCTTCTGTCACTAGGGGGATTGTTTATGTTCCCCTCTCATGCCTTTGTGTTTCTTGTATCTACTCTAAGACCTTCCTGATATAATCCAACTCATTTTGTATCCTTCCTCTTTGATTCTTGTCCTCTTCAAACTTCTTTGTTACACGATCATGTGCTCTCTCTGCTACAAGATTGGCATCATCCTCGGTGATTGTATACTCTGTTATTTGTTTATGGGCCTTGACCTTCTTGCGCGGCCCCCTTGTATGTATAATTGGTCAATTGTGTGGCCCTATTTATTTTGGAGCAGCTGTTGAAGTGGTTTCTTCTGTCATTGTGTCCCCCCTTCCTTGTTCTTCTTGTGTTGGGGAAGTGTCCTTCTTTCCTGATTATGCATCCTTCTCTAGATCTCTTCCCTTCTTCTATTGCACTGGATTTTGAATGGGCTTCACCTGCTATGTTGGTTTCTTGGGTGCATTTTTTTCTCTTGTAGGTGTCTTGGAGGACCCTGATTCCACTTCCTTTCCCTTTGGAATGTCCTTGGTGATGACTGGGATCTTCGAGTCATCCTGCCAGTATCGCATTGTCATTTCTACTTCGTATGCATTGATGAAAAATAAAATTTGCAACCATTATTTCATTGGATCTCTGTGCACCTTGATCCACATGTTATATCACGTATCCCTAAAGTTGGCTATTCCTTGATAGTGTGTGACCACTTCCGGAGTTATCCTCCAAGTGTTGGCTATGTTGTCATGGATGTCCCTAAGATATCAAGCAAAGGTGTTGGAATTGTCACTTCTTCATTTGGTGTTCGAAGTGCTTCCCATTGACGTGTACCACATTGTGCGAGAGAGGCCTACTTTATCGCAAAAATAGGAATAGGGAGGCTCCTTCCACACGATTAGCACTATCATGATCAGCAACCATGAGTAGTGGAACTTTGTTCCCAAGTCTGACACGTCCTTGCAGTCATCGAGGAACAGATTCAATAGATATGGGGCCCAAATGATCATGGTGTATTTTGTGCACTCAGCTGCAACTTTGAAAACCCCTACAGGGACCTCCTCCTTGTGACATTTGCATAGAAATTTTCACACCATTAGTTTTGTGGCCTTCCTGGTGGTTGTGTCGTTGATTCTCTTGATGATAATTTTGCATGAGCCTCTTTATGTCTCGTATGTCTTCTTCATCTCTTCGACAAGAGCCTTTTATTTAGTCTTTTCATCCAGGTACTACGTGGGACTCTCGTCGTTTAATGGAAGGCATGTGATGAAGGCGATGAGTTCTACATCGATGGATATTAGTTCCTAAAACCATAAGAATCCTTCTTGGAGGAATGCCATCAACTTCTTGACGCTTCTATTCACCTCTTTCCCCATATTGAAGTGGGGAATATCCATGAATTTTAAGATCCCTGCCTTTTCCAAGCTTGTCGCCTATCGCTTTGGCTGTAGTATTGGGACTCCAAATGGCCATGTGCCTAGGCTCTCCATGTACACCTTCTACGCAAATTATGGGAATTTTTTTGTGTCATCCAAATCATGGTCTAAGTATCTTATCATTTCCATGCACCCCAATAGATTTGGTGTGGCCTGCACCCCCTCTGGAATGTGTGGTATAACAATTTAGGTGTTGGGTTGCTTGTGTGGGGACTGTGCAATGGGTTGTTTTCCCTTTCTTCTTACCGGTGCGGTAGAGGTCCCAGCCTCTAGATCTCTCTCTTCCCCACTCAAATTTGGTTTCCCTGAGATGTATTCAACCTATATTTACTCCTACGATGTAGACCCTACCACAAGTTGTGGTCTTAGCCCGTCGAACTCTATTCGCTCGTTGTCGCCCCCATTTGTTCTATGGGTTGCTTCGGCCCTCGCAGGTTGTTGTGGGTTGCCTCTAGCAACTGGTTCATGGCCCTGCGTACTATCGTGTGATCAAATCTCCATATTGGCTATCATCAGGGATTTTTCTTCTTCCTCTACTAGTGTGGCACTCACCGGTTCAAGTTGTGGCAAGGGAATTGCATCAACATCGGTGATTCCCTATATCTGTGTAGTTTCTTGCTCCGCCTCTACGATTTCTTACGGTGACAGGAGACTGTTGCATGTTTTTCGTGTTGTTTTTCTTGGTGTGCCCACCTTTGCAAGTATCATTGTGGGTAATTCTTTCTTTCCAGATAGAACTTTGGTTGTTTCTTTTCTTTGTACTCCCTTGTTCACCTTTCGTATTTAGCTTCATGAGTTTGCAAATGCCCAATAAGTCTTGTTTGGCCCGTGTTTCCAATTTATAGAGGGCGTCATTATTGCCTTGAATATTCTCACAGAATATTCTTTGGATGTTATTAATGAGTTGAAGCTTGTCGAGTACGCTTCATTCAATTCCATAAATGCCCAATTCGCTCTTTTTTTCCCTAACAGTTGTTTGTCGCTTTTTCGACAGTTGGCCCCTTTTCTAGTGCGTTACACTTTTTTAGTGCATCATGCATTTTTTCTTTGATTTTTCATTAGTGCATGGTGTTTTTCTTTCTTTCAACCATATGTTGCATGCAGTCACTTTTTCTTTTTTTTGCGTTGATTCCCCTATCTCTACGAACGATATTTCCCAGTATTTTTGTATTTTCTTTCTTTTCTACTTTTATATTTCTTTTTTTCTTTTTTTATCCTTTTTATTTCTTTTTACCATTTTTATGACCTAATATCTACTATAGTACACTATATACAAGCATTTTCCACTGTGTTGTGACTTTTAAGGGTTAGTAGGTCGATTGTCCCTGTACAATTTCAGTCAACTACCATTGATCATTCCTTTCAGTTATGTTCCTCCCAAATATTTTAGCTGCACATATCCCCCATACGTGATAGTATTTACTTCATATGGCCCTATCCAATGCATCCTAAACTTACCAGGATGTTGAAAAAATTGTTGTCATAGAGCAAAACTAGGTCTCCCTCCTTAAAAATATTTTTTTTAATATGTTTGGCATGTCAATATTTCTCTCTAGATTTCTGTACTTCCTGGTGAAATACTGCCATAATCCTATCCTCTTCCATTTCCATTAGTTGATTTAACCTTTCCTTTAATGTGCCTCATTCTTTCATGTTGGTAATTGATGCTACATGCAAACTAGGTACTATAAATTCTAATGCCACTATTGCTTCTTGCCCATACACCAATCTGAATAGTGTATGTCCTGTCAACTTCTTGCATGTGGTCATGTATGCCCATAGTACTACTGGTATCTTCAAGTCCCAATCATCCATGTTCCCATCGCATATCTTAGTCAAAGCATTTTCCAAGATCTTATTGAAATCTTCTACCGTTCCATTTTCTTGGGGATGGTATGGTGTACTCTTCTGGTGATAGTCTTCAAACTCCTCAGTCATAGCCCTGATGATATCATTGAGAAAATGAGTGCCTTGGTCACTCATCAAAATCCTTGGACATCCAAATCTGGTAATCACTTGCTCAAACAAGAAGTTTGTTATTGTCTCTGCGCTATAGTCTTTGACTGGTGTTGTTTTTTCCCATATTGTTAAGTATTCAGTCTTAGTAATGATATATCTAGTTTCTGACCTTTTTGTTGGTGGATTGATTGGTCCAAAAAAGTTTATTTCCCATTTTTCAAAAACCTACAGAGTCACCTGTGGTCGTAAAGGCATCTCATCTCTTCTGTTAATTTTTCCAACCCTCTGAGATACATCAAAATTCTAGTAATATTACTTGGCATCTTTATGTATTGTTGGCCACCATAATCCTATGTGAAATACCTTATGTGCAGTAGATTTTCTTGCATAGTGTTCTCTATCTATACCTTCATGAGCTTCTATCGAAATTATAGGCCTTTCATGTTCTAATAAAGACCTTCTCAAAATGTTGTTTGCACCCATATTGCATAAATGTCTTGCAATAAGTTGATAGTTTGTAGCTCTAACTCCCATATTTTTCTTCTACGCAGTGCTAAAATATTGTGGTGCAATCCCTGTACTTACGTATTCAATAATATCAGCGAAGTATTCCTCAGCTACCTACACTGAAAATATTTTTGCATCATGGAAGTTGTCTTCCAAGTTAGTAGGTTCTTCTCCATTAGTTACCCTTGATAGGTGATCAAGTCTTGCATTCAACTTCCCTAGTTTGACTATCACTTCAAAATCAAATTCTTGGAATAACAATATCCATCTTCATATTCTCCCCCCCAACACTGTCTTGTTGACTAGATATTTGAGGGAAGAATGATATATGAACATTTTAAAGTGTTTACCCAATAAATAGTGCATGAAGTTTTGAAGTGCATATACCATTGTTAGGCCTTCTCTTTCTCTGGTGTTGTATTTTTTCTCTGATTCTGAAAATTTTATGCTTGCAAAGGCTATAGGATGGTCTAATTCCCTTGCTCCCGGTTGCACCAGAATTTATCCAAGTGTTATGGTTGATGAATCTACATGTACATGAAATGTATTTTCCCAATCTGGGAATAGTGGGATAAGTTTTGTGACCATATTTTCTTTTAAGGTGTCCAATCCTTGTTGACAGTTGTTGGCCCTTGAAAAAGTTTTGAGGAACACTTGGTCATAATTGATCGTTTTGGACTTTGACACCCGGTCAAAGATGGAGCACCAGGTGAAGTAGAGATAGTGGGATCTCAGTCCACTTTGGGCCTCTGTGGGGTTTTGGGTTAATGTAATGGGAAAGGGATATCATCACGTGGGTTTACCCACGCTTAGGCCCACTTTTGTAATGTATAAATAGATACTTAGGCAATGTAAGAAGAGACGATGGATTAGTGCTAGTAATTAGATCTGTGTGATCGAATACGGATTGTATATGCTATGTCCATGATTGTAAGAGGCTTGCAAAGATAAGTGCAAGTTGTTGAAAGAGGTTGGAGAGGGATTTGTGTTGAAGTGCAAGGAAGAAGGATCTGATGAGCTGCACAGATCTTCTGTCCTGTGTGAAGTAAGGGTTTTGAGTGGGTTTGTGATGTAACCAATTGAAGACACTAATAAAGAAGAATATTTGGTGGACGTAGCCCCAGGGTGGGGGTGAACCACGTAAATCCATGTGTGATGTTTTGTGCTTTGGTTCAATGTGTGTATTCCTTCTTCGGCTAAGTGCTTTGATATATGTATGTAGATATACTTTATGTGTATGAATGTTACATCTGATACATATGAGGATGCTTAGTGTTGATCTACTAGGATTTGATCTATTTTATTGTTGCTAAGTGTTTGTATTAGTGTGGATGTTGTGAAGCTCTATTGTATAAGCGAAGTGGTTATTGAATGTATCTTAAGGAACTAACAGTGCTAGGTGCTCTAGTAAGTTGTATAATCATAGATCTATGTCCCAGCTAAGGTTGCAGACACCTGAGTCTTGCAACCACCCCTGCCTCTACCTCGGGTGAGACTTCATTTTCTTTGTAGGTGTTGTCGAAAGGGCCGGTAGTTAGGGTTTTTCTGGTGTTCTCTTGAGAATTGAACCCTAGGTCTTCCCCTGTTCCAACAAATGGTTATGTTGCCAGGACCTCAAACTGTGATTTTTGGGAACTAGAGAAGAAGAAACTTTGTGCAAAAGAAAGCTCTCAATAAGGTCAGATCTGAAGAAAGGAAGATCAGATATGAAGAAAAGAAGCAAGATTTGAACCCTCTGTGCTCTAAGAAAAGTAAAAGTGGAAGTTCCTTAAAGAAAGAGGTCATACCTTCAGAGAAGAGGTAAGATATGTAAGCCTTGTGCTCTAATAAAGGTAATAATAGTTAAAAGTTCTTAGATCTGAAATCTTTGTGCTCTGTAGAAGTAAGATAAGTGGAAATTTTTGTTTCTAAAGTATGGATCTAGGTATTTTTTATAGATTTTGTCCTAGATTAAAACCTAGGGCATTAATATATGAAACAAATCTTGATATGAATAGATCTGATAGATATGTTATACCTATGAATAGAAAGAATGTTTGGACTAACAAATGGATGCAAGATGCTAGAAAGAAATTTTTGCAGGCTAGTTGCCATGATCCTAATGTGCAGTATAGAAGAAGTTGGGGATCATTTAAGAGAAAGAGAGGATTAACCCTATGTTACAGTTCCAGAAAACTAGGCCATCTAGCTAAGGAATTCCCCGGTGGAAAACCCAGTTGTCTCTGTTGCAAAGCTTTGGATCATGAAGTATTGGATTGCCCTAGAATGATTGCTAAGTTTAAAAGAATGAATCTGCATGAAGAAAACCCTAGGATAGCCCCAGAAATAGCAGAACCCCAGAAGGAATCAGAGAAGTATTGATACATATGAAAGAAACACTAAGGGAACATAAAGATGTCCTATTACCAGAGATCTTCAAAGAAAAGGAACAAGTCAAAGAAAGACTAGGGGACTTCGACATTAACTGTATTCTCAATGAAGAAACACAAGTGAACATTATGCCAGAAATAACCTGGGAAGTTATAGGGAAGCCTTCCATTATTCCTTCACTAGGAGGAATAGGACTATTCAGAGGAAAACTTGTGATGTTATGTAGAAAAATCGCTCAGATACCTATGACAGTCAATGGATCTTCGACTAAAGAAGATTTTGAGATTATTAAATTTATTGAGGACAACGCCTCATTCACTATGTTACTTGGAAAACCTTGGATTGAGAAAGATCAATCCAGAAAGAAGGAAGAAGAAAAGGTATTACAACAGCAGAGACAAGAGCTAAAAGATTTCATGACCAGAAGGATCGCACAGTTGATTGAGGAACAGGAGAATAAATCAAAGCTAATTAACACTAGAAGTGTAATTATCAAGGAGTTAGGGAACTCACAGAAGATTGGAGTATCTATACCAGATACAGATGAAGTAGTTCTCATGAGTCTTGGGAAAGAACCTCAACAATGCGAAGTGGCTATGCGCAAGGAAAATAAGAACCAAAACGAGAAAATAACTACCGAGATGAATCTCATGGGGGAAAAGACTAGAAAGATAAGTAAAAGAGAGCTCAAATCGATAGGCTACAGAGGGTCCCAGAGGGAACCTCTTTAAAAGAAACTTTTCAAAATTCAAGCTTCGTCGAGATAACAGAACAGCGACATGGGTCACTTCTCCATGGAGAAGAAATATAGCCATTGGAGGTCGATATGTCCATTCGACTGTCGCTCTGACAGATCGAAAAGCATTGATAGCTCATCACCAGACAGTTAGACCATGCCATAATGGATAGAACCAGAGTTAAAGAAGCCCCATATCCATTGCAAACGATCTGTTACAGAGTTACTTACTTAATCCATCGCCCCATGCATGGAAGACACTTTTGCTAAATCGTGAATTTGAGCTTGCAGATTACTTGAATTATGAACAGTGATTACTTTTCCCTTACTCTCTACCTTACTATAGTGCCTACATTACTGTGAGAACCCGAGATATTTATCCTGAGCGTATATGTCCGACGAAATTAGCGCAACTGAAGAATTTGTAAGAGAGGTACTCGCTAGCCTTAAATCCAAAAGATTCATGTCGGAACGAGGATTTTCTATAGGTTTACAACCATCATCGACAAGAGGAGTGCAAGCCTCCCCATCGACTGCTCGAGAAGGAACATCCTGAGACGACGCAGAAAGAAGAACCAAACATAAGGACAATATGGCCAACGTGAATTTGGTCCCATCCATCCTACCTACTTACATACCACCTCTGAATGGTGCGATCAACAGAGATAGTGTGCCTAGACACTTTGATTACACTCTATTCACTGTGTACCTACCAAAAGGGGTACGCATAGTCTGCGCAGATCACGAAAAGATCGCAACGTTGAAGTTTAGTGACTTCAACCTGGGGGATTGAAAATTCTACAACACACTTTCCCTGTACAAGTACCTAACCAGAACCAAGGGAAAGAATTCGAAGAACATCCCTCAGCAATGGATGATGAACCTTGCACAGTCCACTTTTCTCAACATTATGGAGATACCATACTTCGGCAGACACCGGGAGGTGAATGCTTGTGTGAAGCTCCTACTGGAAAGTTACCATGGAGGATACTTATGGTTGAATTGTCATATAACAGTTGATCCAGCACTGATCAACTAGATCACCGAGATTAGCATGCAGGGCCCTGATCCCACGAGTACTATCCTGGAAAGACAACAGACCGTGCTCTTACTCATAAAATCAAAGAAGCTTATGGCTATTTTGAGAAAGGAGTGCGAGGCTACAAGGTAAATTCCATTGAAAATGGCCCAGTACGCCTCGCCTGTCAACCGAACATAGGGAAGTTGGTACGCAAGAATTGACCCATGCAAGTATCCATCTTTGTAGTCGACCTCCCAGGAAAGTACCCAGAGGGACTACAGATGAACTAGGTGAAGTACCTGATGAATCAACTAGAGATTGATTGTAGAGAAGCCTGGGATTAGGGGCATGAATTTCACTTTAGTTGGCTCTTGATACTTATATCTTTTGTTGCATGGGAGATACTAGAAGGTACAACCTTCCTTGACATTGACCCCTTTGAACCATTGGCTGTGAAGTTCAGTACCATGCGGTACTCAAACAACATGAACAAGTAGTGGCAATCCAATGTTGTATTTCATGTATTTCATACCTACTACACCCAGTTGAAGCTCACCATCCAGTTCGAGCCACGCGTGACCCCAAATACTTTACACAGGTTTCAACCTTTGATAAAGTTCAGTGCAGACCGCCATTTTATCTATCTTACAGCACGTGTTGATGAGAACAAGGAACAACTTCAGTCGTATTATAAGCTGACAGAAGAAGACTTGGAAGAAATCACCAAGGAATGGTCGGTGGACCTTCTTACTCCAGCCGACCCTGCAGAAGTGTCTAACATTTATAGCCCAGAAGTTGCACAGAATACACTTGGACCCAGTAAGACAAAGAAAGAAAAGAAGATAAAGAAGGACGAGGAAATCTAGGATGTAGATAGAATATCTGTAAGAACCGCATCTGTTACACTAGAGCAAGAATGTTATGGCAAAGACTTAGAGGAAATCAAACAGAGGTAAGGAGACGAAGTCGAAAACATAAAGAAAAGGAAGGGTTTTCCTCCGGAACCTTCCTCCCGAAAGAAATAAATAGCACCTGTGACTAAGTTGAAGACCTTTCTCACTCCAGATGACTTCATTTTTCTCATCGCAGCTATGAACAAAGCCATAGAAGAGATAATAGAAAATTAGGAATCTAAGCAAGACACAATGTACCATAGAATCGAGATCGAACTCCAAAGAGTACAGCAAGCTCTCCAATCTAGCCACATTGTCTCCTCTGTGCCCCTGCCAGGAGGAACAAAGAAGAAGGAAATGCATCGATTCAACTCCACAAGATTGTTGACACAGTCGAAGTATGCCTTCGGAAAGAAGAGGAAGAAATAGTGCAGTCCACCCAGGCCTTAAAGCAAGCACAGGAGGAAATCATTGAGAAACGTCGAGCCACGCAACAAGAGAAGGACACTCTCCAAGCGAAATTTGAAGAAGATAGAGTGAATATCCAAAAAGACAAAGAGAAGTTTCTCACGAAGCAGATTGGGATTGAAGAAGCAGTCCACAGAGCACTTTTCTCTATGACCAGCTTAGAACAGAAGGAAGAGGACCCCATAGAATGCTAAGTGATGAAGCTTGTTGAAGTTATTAAGCAACTTCAACAAAGATTCATGGACTTAGAGATTCATACCATACCTCAGACCCCACAAGAAGTGTGCGACCAGTGAGAAATAATGCAAGATACCAGATATATAAAATATGCAAAACAGAAATAAAATGCTAGAAATGGCAGAATAACAGTAAAATATCCATCATAACCTTCACAATACACAGATATGATATACGAAATAGCAATAGAAAAAGCACTTTGATTCAAAAAACAATGTTCATAGGCCTCTTCGAGGGGGCAACCTCCAGTCGAGCAGCGCTCTATTAAAATAATATCCAAGCTAGGGTTCTCATACCCTCGCCCCTTATTTATACTAAATATGTCTATTAAGAGAAGCATATAGAGGAAGATACTTCTAGAAGGGGAATCTTCTATTAGGTCTTCTTACATCCACCTTATTCTATTTTATTGAAAGGCCTTATTAATATTGACCTTTATTACATCTGAATACTTTGATCTACCTATGTGCGGGTTAGGACCTTAACAAATAACTACCTAGAGAACCATAGAAAGGATTAAAGAACTCTCTAAGGAATGAAAACAATTAAGTAGCAGAAGTGCGCAGATCTACGAGAACCTAGCTGAGAACCCAGAATTTCATAAATTGGAGTCACATCTCCAAGAGGTGAAGTATGAAGCCGAAAGGCTACAGGTGCAGTTGAAGGCCCTATCACCCATAGAGAGAATGAAGAGGTTTCCAGAGAAACGCATAACCCAACAGCAGATTCACACGCTTCAGAGTAAAGTAATGGAAGTCTCTCAATGACTTCAACCAATACAAGAAAATGCATGCCAACTATTCACTTAAGTTGAAATCCAAGGAGTAGAACTTGAATAGGTTATGAACACAGCAGAATAGCATCTAGAAGGCTCGGTGAATGAGACACTCATCCAGGAGTTTGTCGAGTGACGCAGGTGCACCCGCTAGGCACGTCCGCTCACAGGATCCTTCCTCCTTCCTCAGCCCGAAGAACTGAAAGGTTCTTCTATTTCCCTATCGGGAAATTTTCACCCACAACAACTCTCTCATGGGGTCTCTCTTTCTTTTAAATCAATGCCACCTTTTGTTATCGGGGTTCCTCCTATCGGAATTTTGGCACTTGTGGTGTCCAAACAACTTGTTTTACCGATCCCCAATCCCCGATACGCTCCCCTGCTGCCTTAGCCTCCCAGGCTAAGCCTTTATTCCACACGAACACTTTCCATAAGACCGCAGCCTTATATTATGTCTTGTCGGGGTTTCTGACTTTAAAATACCGATGCGCTCAAATTCTCGTTAGCCCTCCAGGCTAAGCTCTGGGTCCATGTGACCTCCCCTTATATGACCACAGTCATATTCCTCATCAAAGTTTCAGGGTTTCAAATGTTGAAAACAACTTGCCCACGGGATTCCCGATTCCTCGAATCCTGGCTCTCTGGTTTGCTGACAGCTGGCCCCTTAAATGGCACTTTCCACTTCCTATCGGGGTTTCAGACTTCGCGATTCCAAAATGCATAAACACCTTGTCACTAGGATCCCCGATATCCCGATGACCCAAACACTGATAGACGACTTCCTGGTCGGGACTTTTCCCGATGGCTCTGATTTATTCCACGTGTCCTCCCCTGATGGACGGTCTTGGTTAACTCTCGGGATTTCGCGATCTTTGATGTCCTGGATGCCTCGTCCCTAGGACTCGTGAAATGATGAACTACGAATCCCTTCTGATCTCTGACACATGTCCCAACTGAATGGACGGCTCTGAACCCGTCGGGATTTCGAGACTTCTGATGTCCCGACTCTCATGACCTCAGGAACTCCAATTTCCTAACTCCTGATGCCTCGATGTCCGCCACGCGTCTCCACAAATGGATGGTCCATATTTTCCCAGAATTCTTCTTATGGAAATTCTTGATCTTCTGCTCTCGTGAATCCCGATTCCTGAACCCTGATGGCTCGATGTGCCAACTCATCAACTACTTGTCTCAACCATGTACTCAACATGTACCTCAACCAAAATCTCTCATCAATTTAATCATCCAAATCTGATTTGTAGCTCTGTAATAGACCTGGTGTATATGATCACATTCCTGCAAACCTTCCTTAACTTTAACAACAAGAGACTAGCATTTTCATCAAACTTTTCTTTAGTCTCACATGCCTAGTTTTGG
>ML789982.1:149895-163523 GCA_009831015.1 Picea engelmannii | reverse complement strand
TCGTATACTGGGGGCCCACTCAGGGGTCTTTACTGCTTGGTTATTCACCAAGAACCCCAGTCGTATACTGGGGGCCCTCACAAGGGTCTTTTGCCATGGCACTGACTGTTTGGTCCCAGACCTAGTACCCCAGGAGTGCACTGGGGGCCCTAGATCTCGTCTAGAGTCTTAGCCATCCTCCAAGAGAATGGCTCTTGCAGCTGCTTATAAATTTAACATGGGGCAGTATCATTTCAGAGAGAGTCTCTAACTCCCATGTTGTTGAGTGAGGTGCTATATGTTCCTGGCTTGAAGAAGAACTTGGTTTCAGTTTCTACTATTGAGGAGAGGGGTTATGTGGTGTTGTTCTGTGATGGACAGGTGTTCCTATTCCCCAAGGGGTCCAGTATCACTTTGGCCAAAGTGATTGGGACTCGACATGAGAAGTTGTACAAGCTCATATTCCAGCCAGCGAATGCATTATGTCATTCTACCAGCAGCAGTGATCTTTGTGAGCTATGGCACAGGAGGATGGCCCATTTGCATCATGGGGCTCTGAGGATATTGAGGGAAATTGCGACTGGAGTTCCAGAGTTCAGTACAGAGCACCAGGAGTTGTGCAAGGGGTATGCTTTGGGAAAGTACACCAAGACTGTTTTTCCAAGCAGTGACAGTAGAGCAGCAGATATCCTTGATCTTATTCATTTTGATGTATGTGACCCAATGTCTTCAACATCTTTGAAGAGTACAATTCCATCATGAAGAATGATGTTTGAGAGATTGTTCCTAGACCTGAGGGGAAGTGAGTGGTGACTTCCAAGTGGCTCTATAAACTCAAGTATGTTGCAGATAGCAGCATTGAGAAGTACAAAGCTCGCTTTGTGGCTCGAGGATTCTCACAGGTTGAGGGAGTTGATTATGATGAGACCTTCGCATCGATTGCTAGATATACCTCAATCAGGTCAGTGATCTCTATTGCAACAGAGATGGATTGGAAGATACATCAGATGGATGTGAAGACCGCATTTCTGAATGGTCTCATATAGGAGGAGGTGTATATTGAGGAGCCATTGGGCTTTGAGGTGCATGGGAGAGATTCTCATGTGTACAGACTGAAGGAGGCATTGTATGGGCTAAAACATGCTCCCAGAACTTGGAATTCGAGGAATGATGCCTACTTGCAGCAATTGGGCTTTAAGAAGAATGATGTGGATCCCAACCTATACTTCATTGAGGTTGAAGAGGATCCTCTCATACTCTTGCTATATGTGGATGATCTTTTCATTATTGGGGCAGAGAGACTCATCACTAGTTGCAAGGAGAGCCTTGCTTCAGAGTTTGAGATGACTGATATTGGACTGATGCATTATTTTTTGGAATTGGAGGTTTGGCAGGAGCCTGGACATATCTTCCTGGGACAGGGGAAGTATGCTTGTGACATTCTGAGGAGATTCCAGATGGAGGATTGTAGGCCCATGACCACTCCCAAGATTACCAACTAGAAGAAGCTTCATGCTTCTGAGTCACTGTTGGTTGATTCCACTTTATATCGTCAGTTGATCGGTTCATTGATGTATTTGGTCAATACTAGGCCAAATATTTGTTTTGTTGTCAACACTCTTAGTCAGTTCATGGTGGAGCCTAGGAGAGTGCATTGGGTGGCAGCAAAGCATGTGCTCGAGCATCTTTGTGGTACAGTGGATTATGGTCTGGACTATCTGAGAGGGGATGGAGTTCGAATGGTGGGCTATACAGATTCAGATTGGGCAGGATGTGTCAGTGACTGGAAGAGTACTTCTGCGTTTTGTTTCGAATTGGGCTCAGNGCATCTTTGTGGTACAGTGGATTATGGTCTGGACTATCTGAGAGGGGATGGAGTTCGAATGGTGGGCTATACAGATTCAGATTGGGCAGGATGTGTCAGTGACTGGAAGAGTACTTCTGCGTTTTGTTTCGAATTGGGCTCAGCAGTGGTGTCTTGGTTCAATCGGAAGCAAAAGTAAGTGGCTTTGAGTTTTGCAAAGGCTGGGTATATGGCTACCAGTCAGGGCAGTTGTGAGGCTCTTTGGCTTCACAAGTTGTTGGTGGGATTGTTTGGTGTGCAGTTGAGGCCTACTATGATTTACTGTGACAATCGGAGTTGTATTAAACTCTCTGAGAATCCAATTTTTCACGACGGGTCTAAGCACATTGAGATTCGGTATCACTTCATCCGAGATTATGTTCAGAGAGGAGCAGTTGAGCTACAGTACATATCTACAGATGAGCAGGTTGCAGATATACTCACCAAAGCCTTGGGCAAAGGCAAGTTTGTATTCTTCAAGGACAAGCTTGGAGTGGTAACACTTTCCTCGGTTAGGAGTGTTAAAATAATTAAAAAGTACCTAGGCAAGTGTTTCTCATCACCTAGGCGCCTATGGGGTGAGAAAGTGCCTAATGTGGACCCTAGTCATTTAATTTGTGAGAGATAAATTAAAAGGTGACTTTATGACTTAAGTGAGAGGGTGAGTGAATGGACACGCAATCTCATGCACTCATCTAATCCAATCTTAACTATTGAATTAAGAAACTCTTCACCTTCCCTCATGAGGTCAATTAGGGTAGGAGGGCGCACCCATTCTTGGGTTATTGAAGCATTTCTAAGAGAGCAAGAATAGAGGAGGTCGAGCTTGAGAAAGGAGGCATCTTTTGCAGAGCTAAGCATGCATTTCAAGGAAGCAAGCTAGCACGCATTTCAAGGCAGGGTACATTATTTAATGCAGGTCATACGATACAGATTTCTAGAGGTCGTACAGCGATTTTTATGCACAGAAATCAAGGACAATAGCTAGAGTTCTAAGGAGGTTGGCACGCATTCCTAGGCAACTACAAAGCATTTATTTGCACAAAAATTGAGGTACCTGTTGGGCACGATTTTCTATGGAGAAAATTCGTACATTCCGTACAGATTTGGCACAAATTTCGAGGGTCGTACAATCCATGGTCAAATTTGGCAATGTTGATCTATAGTCCAAGGTCAACCTCTAGAATTGCCTTTGAGTAAAAAGGCTTGTCAAGTCCAAGTCTAACTGCTTTGATCGTGACTCGCGAATCAACAATTATAGACTAAATCCTAGAGAATATACTCTCGATCGGCATTTTCCTTTACTCAACTCCCCTCTTGAGAGGTGGCCACATCAAGGTCCTCAACCTAACGCATACACCTCTAGCAAGTTAAGAGACTCTGAGTCCATGCAAATGAGGTAATCTCGTGAAAATCTAGTGGTTGACTTCAATGATCCAATCCAAGGCATAATCATCTCCTCTAAGACTGTGGGATACCCAACAGATGAGTTGAACAATTGGTTGCACCTCATCGAAATTGGATTGCATGAAGACCAAATCACATTATTGTTGTTTCCAACAATTTATTTTCCACACGTGAATATGCTCACACCCAAATGCACTACATGTTTGGATGAGAAGTATCCTTGCAAATTGTTACAACTCAAGGCAGTAATTTCCAACCAAGTCACTCCAATAAGTTATCATAAGATGAAGTTCAAACAAATTACAAATCTCATATTTAGAATTTTAGAATTGAGGATCTAGAATTATATATATATATAAACTCAAAGTTAAAAAGAAAATAAAAGTATTAAATTGCATACATAGAAGGATTTTTGTTTTATGTCAAACAGTGAACTCTCTATCAAAAGAACTAGCACTTTCCTTACAAGCTAGAATCTAAGGGTGTATCGTATCCTGCTAATCGAGAATGGGGCCATGTTCTCTATGTTATCATATAATCCATCAATGACCTCTGTGTTTGTTGAAAAGTTGATTAATAATGATACTTTGGATTTTAGAAATACCCACTGAAATGTAGAGGTTGATGGAGCTACTTGTTCCATCTCTCATCAATAATTTTCCAAATAGGAAGATCATTTCTTCTACGTGTAGGCCACCTTTATTGCCTCTTTAGCCTAATCCATGGCCTCATAAATATAACCATTGTGGTTTTATCACCATCCACCATCCTTGAGACAACAACAAGAGGCTCAATGGCCTTCATGGCCTCTTTTGCTTTAGTCCAAAAAGCAATCTCATAAACCAAACGGGAGATCTCAATTCCCTTTTGGCTTATTGCTCCAGTTTGATGCACCACAAAACATTTTCCTCAAGTTGTTCTTATGGCTAATAAGACATTCAACAAAAGAAAATTCATTGCAATCCAAGTAATAGAAGGTCAAACAAGCTCCTTGTCACTAGTATTTTTTTCCATAAGATTGAATATTCATGAGTGACTATAGATGAATTTGGTTATGGATTTGGCTTGATCCACAACATTCTTCACCCAATCAAATTCACAATATCCTAAAGTAAGAGGTCCAAGCAACAAACAATGCATGAAGTCCCAAAAAATAATATGATGTCTTTCCTACAACACCTTGCTTGTTTGCTAGAACATAGTTAGTCGCATTATTTGTACTAACTTGAACTAGATTCTCAACCCACACCTCCATATTCACATCATCCAAGAGATCTCATAAAAGTTTTGTATCCTTCACCTCACTAGAAGCATTAACTAATTTTAAAAACCCAGCTCCATGTGGTCAAGAGACAAGGTAATTAATAATGGTCTATGATCAATCCATCCATTGGACATGATGGGACATCCTGTGTAAAACCAAGTTGTTTAACTTCCCTCAACAATTCATGCAAATATTTGACTTTGTCCTATAAAAATCACCCCTTGAATTCATTATAATTAGAGGTTTTGAACACCAAACCAATAGTGTTCATCATAGATTCATAAACAAGGGGAGCAGGCAATAGTAACTAATATATTTGCATCATGCCAAAATCTCAAAAAAATATTGGCAAGCAACTTCCCTTGCCTCTCTTTTCCATTGACTATCAATGGTGGGTCGAGTCTCAAATGTGGTGCGAGGTGCAAAAGAGTAGCCAAATTTGCTCTTTTTGGATTGGGTGGGGCATCCCAATCGATTTGTCTTGAAGGAATAACTCTAAA
The DNA here is from genome assembly GCA_009831015.1 of Picea engelmannii. Taxonomy (NCBI): domain Eukaryota; kingdom Viridiplantae; phylum Streptophyta; class Pinopsida; order Pinales; family Pinaceae; genus Picea; species Picea engelmannii. The sequence goes on along the minus strand of ML789982.1, from coordinate 158,530 downwards.
ATGGCATAACATTCAACCAAGGGGATTGGAGAAGCCTCCAATACTTGAGTTTCAATCCCCACCTTCATAGCCACATTGTCCAAGAGGTCTCATAGTAGTTTTGCATCCTTCACCTCACTAGATGCAAAAATATAGTTCCCCATGGGCAAGAAACGAGGAAATTAATGATGGTCTATGACTTGCCATGTGTCCATCCATCAAACATGATGGTACATCTTGTGTGTGACAAGATTTCTCAAATTCCTATAATGATCATGCAAATATTTGACATTTTCCTATAAAATCCACCCCTAAATTCATGATAATCAAGGGCTTTGAACCCTGGACCACATGCAACTATATCATCCATCATAGGTTTATAGTAGGGGAAGTGAGCAAGATTGAATAACATATCTACATCAACATTATCAAAATCAAACTAATAACAGAACCGGTCAACCAATAAAGCCCAAACAAGTAAAAACTTACATAAATGAACTCAATAGCATATAGATCATTTTATGATACATTAAAGATTTCTATAATTAACGAGAACAACCAAGTTAATGTATAATTTGTCATAAGGAGTAACATGGAAGTCATACCTGAAAGATTTGAAAGGAAACCTACTTACAATCACAGCCACGAAGGACCAATCGTGCTCCAGCCACTTGCCCCCACCAACAGCAACTAACCAAGAACTAAATGTGGGGGACCACTCTTCTCCCAACCAACCCTTCAATCAATGCAACTGAGGGCCCCCGAGCCCTCAATCAACAACCTAGGCTAGTTTTTAATCCTCTCCCTTTCTAACGAAGCCCAAGCTCCAAAGAAAAACCCCCAAGACCAAGGTTGCTCCAAGCAAAAGATGCCTTCAACACCTCCTCAGAAAATCCTCCATCCATCAAAACCCTAGTTTCCATGTCATCCAAGTAGTAAGAGATCCACAAACATTAACTCCCAAAGATGTCGCCCTAGTTAACCATCCATAGCATTCTTCAAGAAAGAGACAAGTAGTAGTAAATCTCCACAAGTAGCAATGATTTGAAAGTGACAAGTACTTCTCTTATTTATAAGAAAGATCTAGCACCCTTTTCACACAATAGAAACCCTAAAAACATAAAATAATGCCTTTATCTTTCATAAACCCTAGAGATAAGGCAAAAATACATAAATAATCTATGATACAAAGTGGATAGGTCTCTAAGACCCCCAAAAGTGCCTCTAAGATGAAGTAAAGAAGCTCAAGTGTCAAATCGTCCCATAGAATAGTGCTCAAAGCTCACACATGTGACCTAAAAAAGGGGACAACTCACTCCATAATGGTGAAAAGATAGCTCAAGAGGTGAAATATTGCCTTCAAGATGTGCAACTTTTCATCTCTAAGGGTGCCTCAAACCCTCCAAAGGTTGTGACGTCATGAAAGGTGTCATGTCATCTCAAGGAAAACCCCAACATCTCATCAAGAGAGTCCAATCATCATCAAGGTGGAACATCCATGCTCTTAGGGCAATGTCTCATCATCCAAGGGTAACGTCCCATCTCCAAACGAAATGTCCCATCTCCAAAGGGTGCCATCATGCATGGAGAAGTGCCATGTCATCCATCCAAGTGCAACATCTTCAAGAAAAGTCCAAACATTCTCCTCAAAAGGTGAAATGTCCCATAAAACCAATCCTCCTCTAGGTGAAACGTCCCATCATCATTTGACCTTAAGGTCATGTCCACGTGTGCTAGGGGGTCCTGTGACTAGAGCCATGTGATCAAAACCCTCAACATCCTCCTAGGAGTGCTAAACCACCTCTCTCGAGTGATGGGGACGACTTCCATACAAGTGGGGTAAATGCCCCTCAACATCCTCCAAAGGATCCAAGTGTCAACCAATCAAGTGCAATCATCATTCAAGGAGGGGGCTCATGTGGTCCAAGATGCATCATGAAGACTGAAGGCAAGGTACACAATCCAAACACAACATATAAAGTGAGTCATGTTAGTACAAAATCCATTAGATGGATCTCACAGAATATTCTCTTCAAACTTCACACTAGCTTACAAAATTATACAATTTGCCAAGTCTAGGTATGGGAGGGTCATTATTACCTCCTATTAGGTGTGCCAATACCCAGACCAAGAGGTATGTCCTAGGGAACCTAGAAAAGAGTATGTGCAATAATCGTGGTATAGATTGGGGCTTACTTCATGGGGTGGATGTCATTGACATGCAAGGTCATGTATAATACTCATCCTCATGAGCACCTTTGTAGAGGGAGCGCTTAGGCAATGAGGTACCCTTTTTTCCTCGACACTGTCTTTTCAAACCCATGTTTGCCTTTTTTCTTTGTAGCTTTAACCTCTTATGGCTTTTGAAATTTGATTTGCTAAGTCCTTCATAAGATATGCATTCATTGCATAGGACTTGGGGTGATGGCCTCTTAGCGAGGGGCTAGAGCTCATGCTTCTCTCTTTTCTTGGTTTTTTATACTTTGCTTTTCTTGTTTATTTCTTTTCCCCGCATTTTTTTGCTCTTTCTATGTCATTTTTTTTAATAAAGTTGCATCAACCTCGGGCTTTCTAACCCTTTCTTCTCATGGGATTATGAGTCACAGAGAGGTGACGGATGGAATGTGTCATTTATGACGAGGAATATGGACACATTACCCCATTAAGGCCCCCCAATAGTACAGCTTGGCCCAAGCATGACAACACTTGACTAGAAAATGATAATGACCACCAAGGTTTGACAAGGCAAAAAGCATAACTCCAAAGCATCATGATTCATTATCCAAATCCACCCATGATCACCATTTTTATGCCTCAAGTATTAGCATTATCACTCAATATGAAATGTCATAACGATGTACATGAGTGTGTAAATGCACCATATCATATGAGTTAGTTGAGCTAAGCATGTAGTGGAAGGCATATGTGAGCCACTGTCTATGGAGAGTCTGAAATAACACCATCGGATCTGTTGTCTGAAATGTGGATCATGGACAAAAAAATCCTCCTCTAGTTACCCCTAAAAATGGGGGGGTAACAGGCATCATCAGTTCCCAATGGCCATGCTTGGCCTAAACTTTGAGGTGACTAAAAGCAACTCATTACCCCTCAAACCGACAAATAACTCTTTGTTACTAATGCCCAATTCCATATGTAATGACCATCAAACTCAAAACTTTAAAACATAATAAATCCCACCAATAAAGGCAATTGAACATAAATTTCAACAAATGCTCTATGAATGATTTTGAGTTGCACCGGAGCTAAAATGGGACCAAAATTCAACAGATCATGGCAATGGATGAATCAAGCAATTGCATGGATGTGAAAATCTGTTGCGATTTGCATCAGAGGCCAACTGTCAACCTCATTTTCTTGGCTTGACAAATATAATTTTTTAAGCCCCAGACAACTAATTTAAGACTCCCTTCAAAAAACGTTGGAAAGGGCTTGGGGTTTTAGACAATACATACACACTTTTGAATGGCAGATCCAAGGTTCACAACATTTGAACCTAGACTCTAATACGATATGTAAAGTGCAAACAAAGAAAAACTTACATGAATGAACTCAGTAGCATATAGATTATTTATAGATCACTTTATGATACAATAAAGATTCCTACAATTAACGATAACAACCAATTTAATGTATAATTCAACATAAAGGTTTGAAAGGAAACCTACTTACAATCATGACAATAATGAACCAATCATGCTCCAACCACTTGCTCCCGCCAATACCAACTAACCAACAACCAAGTGTGGGGGGCAACTCTCCTCCCAACCAACCCCCCAATCAATGCAACTGAGAGCCCTCAAGCCCTCAATCAACAACCTATACCAGCTTCTATTCTTCTCTCTTTCTACTAAAGCCCAAGCTCCAAAAAAAAAAACCCAAGACCAAGATTGCTCCAAGCAAAAGATGCCTTCAACACCTCCTCAACAACCATTAAATATTTTTTCTTCACATCCCCATCCATGCAAAAATCCCCATGCATAGGCTCCACTTGTCATCAAGCAATTAACTCTGATCTTTAATCATGTAGCTTTTAGTTCGCCTTTTCTTTATTTACCTTTTCCTTTAATTTCATTTAAGTAATGTCTCTCCATTTTACTTTTTCTTTTATAATAAATTAGTTGATTTATAATGAATACTACTATTATTATAATCTTTTTATTATTTATTACTATTATTATTATTAGAATTATTATTACCTATTATTATTTTTTTAGGACCACTTATTTATTTCCAACACCAAATATAAATTATTTGAAAATACGGGGCATTGCAAGACCCCAAAACCGTAACTCGACCAGGATTGATAAAAAACAAAAACAAAATCGATCGATCAAAGAACATACAAAATATTCAATTTTTGATTAAAAACAATAACCATGTACATCAATATAAACCTAAACCATTAGATAGCCCTAAGGGTTATAGCTCAATCAATTGGTGCCAATGTTCCCAGGACGTCACGGTAAAATCCAACACATTGTGAAAGTCCCTAATTTGATTCCCACTGGGTCAGGTGTATTGAGTCCAGGTTGCTCGCTTTACTTTTGATACCATCATCGAATTCAGATGAAGTGCTAGAGAGTTCCCAAGGAGTTATTTCAAAGGAAAAGTAATCCAAACCATTAGACACCAGTTTCCAAAGTTTTCTCATGTATATAGCATTGTAAGGGTGAATATAACAAAATATCACCAAGTGAAATACATACCTAGACAAAAATACATCAACATTAAGGCTCCAAATGACCTATAGAGTCCAAAAATAATCATACAATAGCCTACAAAAATCAAATATGGTGTTGCCTTGTATGAAGTGGTTATAGTTTAACCCCAGCGGCATCGACCCCTCTTCATGGTCCTTCAACTCCTCCTCAAAGTTCTCCTCCCCTCAAGTGTCATCCTCCAAGCTCCACGATTATGTTGTGATCCAACCAACCCTCACACAGTTATGTTCCTCCCTCGAGGGTATCATTTTCAGCATAGCACTCATTGTTTATTTCCTTCATGCCACAACTTTCGAATTCAACGATGTCGCCTAGCTCGACTCCTGCTTCCACCCTATCATCTTCTTGCAAGGGAAAGCTTCCACTCTCCTATTCTATCAGCCAAAAATCACCCTCTCTATCTCAATTGCAAGCTCATCAACAACCTTAACCTTAGGCCTACAGATCCACTCCAAATCCAACTCTCTACCCGTTTCGCTTCGATTGCCATCCCTTCTAGCTTTTCACCCCCATCTGTGACGATACTAAAGCATTCTTGCAAAAATGTGGTCCTCAAAGGAAGTCAAACAATGATCTCCTCAGAGTGACCCAAAGTTAGAATGATGAATGAAGTATTGGCCTCATCCATAGCAATTATTGAAGACATAGTGGAGCAATCAAAGTTTTTCAAGAAGAATGGGTTCGTCTACAAGTTTAATAGCCTCAAGCAAAAGCTAAGAAACATGCATTGATGGATCACAACTTGGAAATCAAAAAAAAAGGGTGAAGCCCTTTACCTACCCCAGCGCAAAAGCATTCTTCATAGTGGAATTTGACCTAGCAAAAGACAAAGACCAAATCCTCAAATATGGCCCTTGGTTTTGGGGCAAACAGGACTATGCATGAAGATGTGGACTGCTACATTCGGATTCCCTCTCGACTAATCTAGTATGGGTAAGAATGCTAACCTCCATTTACGCTTCTGGGATTTTGATTCGTTGTAAGGGATAGGAAATGCCTTAGGCAAATTCCACTTTAGTTGTGTTGAAACATAGTGAATGCATATCACTACCTATGCTAATGGATTTCAACAAAGGATTCCCAACGAAAATTGAGCTAGTAACCAAAGGTTGCACTTGAACCCAACCTATCAATTATGAGCAAGTTCCCTTCCAGTGTAGGGCTTGCTTCAAACAAGAAATATTGCAATGCAATTTGTCAAGAATCCAAAAGTCAAATGTCCCATAAAACCATGGAGAAAACTCCCCACGGTGGGACGAGGCAATGGTCAACCACCATCTAACCAATGAAGATACTTGAATGACCGTCCAAAGAGTCGCAACAAATCAACAGGCTCCTTCAACCCCTAGCAAGGCACCAACGCAAGAGGGAGAGAAAAAAGGCTTTGATCACTCCCCCTCCCCTACAACTTCACAAGGATTCAACATCGTGGACAACCCAGCTACCATTGAATTATGTGAAAGCAAAGAAAGTAACACCTCCACTAGCAAATGTTGCAAATATACAAGCCTCATCTCTCAAACACCCTCTCCAACCCTTGGCAACCACCCAAAAAAAAGACCAACCCAGTTGGGTTGACACATCAAAGAAAGAGGATGACAATGATGAAGACCTCGAAGAAGGTGAGATGCAAGAGCCAATCACACCATTCCAAGACTAGCAAGGAATGGACCAAAGTCTCCAAGAAGGAAAAAACAAGCAAACCACCCCAACAAATGACAACCTACAAGACAAGAAAACAACATAAAACTCTATTTTACATATGTATTGTTTCTATATTTAGTTGTGCGCTCAATTTATTCATATATGCACATGTAAAACAAGTTTTGAAAGAAACTTTGGCGAGAAAAGAAGAATTGTAGTTTGGGAATCCCCCAACATTGGCAACACTGTGAGATTCCCCAAAATAGATGAATTCAAAATGCCTTAAGGTATCTCCAGACGAGTAAAGTCATGGATTTTGACCCAAATATAACTATTTCAATTAAAAAAAATCATACTATAGTCTACAATCAAATCAAACTACATAATCATTTGAATCTAGATCATTTTCGTTCTCTCCATGGGTATGCTCAACCTCTTGACTCAATACCTTTGAACATTGAAGGTCCAACACCAATGTGTGCATCATGTGGCGATAGAATTATCATGTGGGGTGGAAGTGGTTGGAAGTCACCATCCACGATAGAAGGGAGGCATCATTAGAAAGATCAAAATTAGGTTTTAGGGTATCTTTAGGGTTTTGGTTTATTGTTTTTTAATTTTAGTTTTGAGTTTTTGGGAGGAGAAGGAGATGCTTTGGTCAAAAATGGTGGATTTTGACCGATTTTGTCTAGAATTGGTCGGTTCTAACCAATTTTGACAGTTTCAGAAAAAAATCAGTATTCCAGTTTGGGGGACCCATTCCAACCGAACCAATTGATTCTACAGGCTCCTATCCAGTTCTAATAACATTGATCTGCAAGCAACTTTCCATGGTTCTTTTTCCCATTGACTGTCCAAGGCAAGCTGAGCACTGAATTGATGGGGGTGCAAAATTCTTATCCAAGATTGATCTCTTTGAATTGGGTGGAGCATCATGATCCATTTTTCTTGTTGGCATAAATCTAAAATGGTCTAAATTTCAACCAAGGGGATTAGAGAAGCCTTCAACACTTGCATTTCCACTTAAGTTATTGAAGTTTCCAGGGATGTTGTGGTTTTCCCTATTTCTACCTTAAGTCTCTCATATTTTTCTCTGCTTATGCTATAAACCACTTCTCTCATGTGATGTTTCAGATCCTTTGGTTACGTTGGGCAGCCTATACATTCCCTAAAATATACTCTAATTGGAGTTTGAGCCGCCTATATATTCTTCCATTTGATAATTTTCCATAACCATTACATGTGACTTTTCTTGTGAACACAAACTCACAATGATTCCATGCAGGATCATACTCCTTTGCCAACAAAGCCATGGGATTCTAACAAAAACAAAACAAAGAAAATTGAAAAATACAAGAGGCGAGACTTCTGTCTAAATGGGCACAAAATTCATTTATCGAGCATTATTACAATTATCTTGTCTTGTCTTATCTCCTCAATCTGGTAGCAAATGGGTAGACAAAAATCAAAGATGGATTCTCCTTCGAAATTAGTTCCAAGTCAAAGCGAAATCGGTTCCAAATCAACTCCAACAGATCGGTACTGAGCAAGGTCTTATTCAGCGCCAAATGGTCCAAAAGCAAGTTTTGAAAGGTGAAATTAAGTAAGAATGTTAAAGGTAGCTTTTAGCAAGGTAGGTTTAAGGTTTATGCAAATTTGTTTTTATTGTGGTTTTTTCATTATTTCATGTTTTTCTTGCCTGGGACCCACCAACTGTTGAAAAACTGATGCATGTAGGTAAATTTAAAAATTTACAACATACAACCAACATACCAATACATCTTGCATATATCAAGATCACTAAAAGTGAGACAATCACAGAGAGAACACAAGTATACCCTGGGAAACCCTCTTGGGGTAGAAAACCCAGCCAAAACTTCTCTTTAGATGCTTCACAAAGTACAATACCAGTACAAGACTTTAGAGTAACTAGCTAGGAATCAGAGGGATGAAACAATACCTCTATTTCAGCACTTACAAACTTCACAAATAGCTGAACTAACACTTATAGTAACAGCTTGACAAACTCCCCAAAAGATAATTGACTTTCCTTCTCACTGTAGCAGAGTTATGGCAGCTTTAACATAGTATTTGTAGCAGCCTTATATCAGCAAGGAACAACAAAAGACTCCAGCAACTAGCAGCCATATACCAGCAGAAAATACTTCAGCAAATAGATGTCTTGCCTCAACAGAAGACTCCAGCAAAACAAAGATATATAAATGGTAAGTGAATGCCCCTTTTTATAGGTTGGTTTGGCTGCCCTAAGC
>ML789982.1:115244-128726 GCA_009831015.1 Picea engelmannii | reverse complement strand
GACTTAAGCCCCTAGGCTCAACACTTAGCCTCTCTTCCCAACCTTCCAGCCCCCAATCCCTTACCCACTCTGTGGAAGCTTAGTCCCCCATCACTCATTCATTGTTGTCGGTCTGCACGCAGCGGTGTTTATATTTTTTATTAATGTTTTGCATGATTACATATACAAAAGCAGGCTCCCGGCCTTAACACTTAGGCTCTCCGGCCTAATAACACATAAGCCCACCAGCTTATATAAACTTGGCTCACCAGGCTATAAAACATAATTACAATTCATAATGCAAGCTTTATACTTCATAGACATGATTTACAACAAGGCTCGGCCTTGGGAACATTACACCCATCGTCTAAGTAGAAAAGGCATCTTCTTTTGGCAATACTTATGGCAATTAGTTGCATGCCATTGGCATTCTTTTACTCACAAGTTTGCTTTGCTCCCCTTAGACTTACCATCCATCACAGGGCTCATTGGAATTATCCTCAGGAGGACATGTATAAGATGAATATTGCTATGACGGGACCTTTTGACATAACTAAGGTTAGAGCTTTGGTTGCCCTCTTCAATAGTATGATTCCAAGAGGCTTTATTCCATTTTGCATCAACAACATGCACTAACCCCAATCCTCAATGCTCATTGGGTGATTACAGTTATTTGGTTGGCATAATTAGGATTAGAGCTTTGGTTGCCCTCTTCAACAGTATGATTCCTAGAGGCTTTATTCCATTTTGCATCAACGACATGCGCTAAACCCCATCCTCAATGCTCAATGGGCGATTGTTGTTATTTGGTTTATACATATTTTATTGGGATTTGGCATCTCCTAAGGATCTCTGCTCTATTTACCCTTTGGAAGATCTGTTGTAGGTCTATTTTCGACCATGAGGTCAGTTCTTTGTCTCTTTTCTGTTACATATGGAGGGATGAGGTATGCATGCAGTTGGTGGCCAAAGGTGCCTTGCTAATAAAGGATGTCAAATCCCTAGATGGAGTAGCATATTCTTATTTTATTTCTGCATTAGTAGTTTAGAGGAAGCCGGTAACTTCTATTGTATATACACTTCCACCCTTTTGCTTTGCCAATGTAAATACTTTGCTGTAAATATATGATATATTTTTCAAAAAAAAAACTAGTCAGAAAATAACTTGGTGTTTTGTAACTACCGAAAGCAATAAAGGGACTATGAATGAGAAAATAGCTAGTAAAGAGTGCATCAATAATGAACAAAATTTTTAAGGAATAAGAAAAGAGTTTCAAATTCAAGTAATACAGTATTACTACATATGAATAAAATAGAAAACCTTCAAGGACAGAAAGGTTGCTATACATTCTTAAGAAAGCCTTGACTTTTCAAAATTATCAAGTATCAAACACATGGGCCTCTATAACAAGAGAAGGAAATACAACAAACGAGTGTGTAAGGCTTCACAAATATGTCCAAAGAGTCAACCATTGTCTTTTTTAAGCAGATCAAATGATTACAAAGCCTTTTGCAAGTAAATCATGAATTAGAGACTCAAATAGTTGCAAAGATCCCATATTAAAGAAATAAAATATGTTTCTTATTAATTGAAATCTTGCATGGTTAAAAGTCATTAATTTTTTCACAAGAAACAAAATTCCAATCAGAAATATAAGATCCTAATATCAAAATAAGATAAGATCATAATATCTGCAGAATCAACATATTGTGTTCTGATATAAAGATAGTTCAACACTAACAAGGCCAGCCATCTCCAGTCAAGTGTGAAAGATCTACTAAAATGCAGAATTGCAGAAAGTAGATGGTAAAAAGATTCAAGCCTCTCTCAACTTGGTATAAATTCTGTTGATTTCTCTAAAAGTACAAGTTTCTGGGCATATTTTATTTCTTTCATATCTCTGTTATCGGCATACACATATCACACTGCAATCCACACGTTGATTTTGTTTACTAGTTATGTTGACTGATAGGCCTATTGAACACCTTTTGTTATATGTGGGCATTGATATTCTCTTTTTGTTTTATTCTAACAGTCTATATACAGTACAATTTTGTTTCATTGAAAATGTATCCAAATACATTTCGAGCCATTCCCCATAAGTATTTCTTAGTTATTTCTTGACAGTTTGCTTGACTGTTCATAATGGCGAATGCTATTTCAAATTTCCAATGGCTTGATAAATTGATAGCAAAGACCAATCACAATAACTGGAATTGACCACTATAAAATTCCAATCACATTTCAATAGAAAATTTCATTAACCACAAATAGTTTTTCTCAGGTGCAGATGGCAACCCTTGTGATGTTATTTGTTGAATAACCAGTAACAGTTTTCCTCCAATACCTGTACTGATTTCTTTAAACGTAGCTGATCTAAATGCCTTTCCCATTGAGGCACTTGTTGAATAAAAGATACTTTCATCTGTTGATGCTCTTGCGAACAGTCACATATGCGAATTTCCAGATCATGAAATTTCCGCCCATGCTTTCCCCACAGTCCAAAAGTTATAGAAGGTAATTAACAGTAAACAGTGCCGCTGCTGTAACTACTCTAGAATTGCATATTCACAAATCATACGGGAATAATACAAAATAGGCACATGGTAGACAATGTTTTACCAAAATTTACCCACGTCCTCAAAGCACCCTTCAGTCTCTATAATATATAACTAAATACAGAAAGCTCATAAACCTTATTAGAAATTACTAAATAGCAAGGAAACCAAAAACAAACTTCTCAACAGGTTGATCCTGAGTATATATCTAATTCCAAGATGTGTCCCTTCTGTATAATCCTATATTTGCCCTTCTATACTCCACTCAGCACATATGCCTCCTCGAAATACAAGTCTTAACTCTTTACGCTAAAGAACTTGAACCACCTATTTTTTCAGAATACAAAACTACATGATTTACTGACCGACTATTAACAATAAGAATGATGTGCTAAAATAGCTGAAGAGACAAGGGTCGACTGGTGAGACAAGTGGAATAAGTAGGAGGAGGAGGAGGAGGAGGAGGGCTTTTACAAAAGAATTTGGGAGGCAGTGAAGGCAGTAGTGCAAGAAGAAGCGGGGGCAGCCATTGAAGGACCCCAGGCATTCCTGCCCATGGAGAAGTATTACACTGTAGTCATTGCATTAAAGCAGGATGGTCATCAATGTCTTTCTGTCTGGATTGTTCAATACGAAGAGAAAGAAATCAGAAACAAGGAGAGCCTGGAATAACTGGTCAAAGAAATGGAGGTCATAGGGATAAAGCTGATGGCATTGGACTTGGCAGTTTCAGACTGTCACAAGGGCATCCGAGACAACGGTGACCTGATTGAAGAAGTGGCAAACAGGCTGGAGAGTAAGTTGGATATGCCATTAGACAAAAAACACTGACAGAAACTTCACATTGAGGAAGATACCAATCCATCTTCAAGTGGACCAGATGTATAACCCTGTGGCTCTCTCTGCTCACAGTATTTCCTCGAAACTGTGTTATCTCCTGTTCTCCGATGCTTATGTCTATTTAAACAGATACTGTATTGATAGCCCAAGTATGAGGCATTTTGGATTGTCTATAGTTTATACTAGTTCTAAAGAGAACTAGCAACGGTTAATCTCTTCAGCTGTAAAAAGTATTCTGCTTGCCATGTTGGGGAATCTCTTTCAGAAATTTTATAGAGAACCCGACATATTTTGAATATATGTACTCTGCCCACCTCAGCCTTGGATGATATAAAATCCTTTTTTCTTCGAAAGTGCTAGAAGGAACAGACAGGGATCATTAAAGCAATGGCCTTGTAGAAATATATTGAGGCAGAGCCTTTATAAATGTACCCTTCAAACCAGGGTCAATCCAAATAAGTTTGAATTGTTGGTTCCACTGCAGCAGCATTTGCCCCACAACAAGCACAGATCCAAGTCAGCATGTGTGCTGTGTGTGTTTAAAGAGATGGATAGGCAGGTTTGCCCTTGAGAGAGCAGGGCACCCTAACATCTGACCAGAATTGGTGAGTGCAAGCTTTCGGGAAATGGCATCATGAGTGGAGTTTTTTCCAAAATAGATTATCTTTTTACATCACAATGTATACAGCATGCAGTTAGCATTCCATCGATGTTAGCGCGCACACATCTAATAGTACCAGTCCTTAAACTGGTACAAAAAAATTGAGTTTATATATCCACACAAGGGACAGTCAAAAGATGTCTAAAATCACATAGTTTATCAAATCCTCAACCAGGAATATGTTGCATTGCTTCTTAATGTGCTTGCAACTAGGTAGGCATCAAACACAATCATTGCAATGAAGGGACCACATAGCACAATCACTTCTAAGTGGATGTTAGAACACATGAGGAAGAATGTATCACATCAACCTGGGGACCAGGGACCACACGAATATGAGTAATAAGTAAAAGCCATTGATTAGCATAAAAATGGAAACTAACCTTGTAAAAAGCACCAAAGCCGTCATCCCTCAGCATGTTCTTTGCCACATTATAACCCGAACCTTGACCCAACTGAATGCGCACCTGCAACAATTTGGCCCAATTCAAGTCACCCATTACATCCCAAAACAAAATAACATAGGAACTTAGTTATTAATCAGATTAGGTCACATTTCAGTGATTCGGGCCTTAAACAAAAGCTAGAGGGTATACAAATACAAAACAAGGAGATCATTTTTTTCAATGGATGTGCATAAAATTCTGTATCCATATTATACTGGGATGGATCTGAGCACTTTCAAAATAAAAAGAACTGAAGTATGTGGTGAATGATCGATCTCCTCCCCAATGGATTTGAAACATGAAGAACATAAAGCGAGAAAAAAGGCCTAAAAATGCAAGAGATAAAGCAAACACCTTGATCATGTCCACGGGCTGGATGACACACGTGGCGAGCATACCAGAGGCTCCTCCATTGACAAATGGCTTCACTGTATTCCACACGCTGCCTGTCTTGGGCTCCTCCCCTGCCATATTTCTGAAGGACTCGAACACCCGACCGATCTGATACTGCCCTCCTTCCTCTTCCTGAGGTCACCACTGATGATGAGAAAAAACCCACGAGAGGATTCTGTCTGTCTACACCCTCTTCACCAAGAAAGAAGATGAAGAATAGGCAGAGATATGACCCCCGCTGTGCTGGTGCGAAGCCCCTCTTCAATCAAACTCATGGTTCACAGGGCTCTTCATATTTATAGTACAAAAGGGAGAGGCAGTTTTGCCCCAACAAACAGCTAACGCAGCACGTGGTCATGTGAACAAAAGCTTTGGAAAAGAATTATAAGCGGCGGTTGTGTTAAAAACAGACCTATCTCATTGGGACCCTATAATTATAGGGCTCTTGTGTTAGAAACAGACCACCAATCTTGTAAGCACTATTTAAGGGTTAGGGTAATATTGTAGGCCACCGCCTTGCTCAAGAGACTAGATCTGGTGCATAATATTCGTTTTTTTTGTTTTTTTTATTTTTTGTTTTTTTAAATAAAGTTATTCATTTATTAAAAATGATATAAGGAAAATAAGTTTTTATTTTAATAAAATTATTTATTTATAAAAAATATATATAAAAAAAAAATGTTTTTATACTTAACATTATTTAACTTTTAATTAAAAATAGTGTGTAATTTGAACACTATAAGTTTTGGATTTTTTAATATTGTTTTAAAAAAAATTATTTAAAATTTGGTTAAAATTTAAAAAAATTGTTGTAATTGTATATATTAAGTGTTTTGGATTTTTTAATATTGTTTTAAAAAAAATTATTTAAAATTTGGTTAAAATTTAAAAAAATTGTTGTAATTGTATATATTAAGTGTTGAGATTGTATAATGTAAATACAATAAGAATTTTTGAAAATGTTCAAATTATTTATGTATTCAAAAAATATAAAAAATTATGTAAATGACTCTAATAATAATTATAGAAAAAATTAATCACATTATATTTAAACTTCTTTAAGATTAAAATAATATATATATAAAATAATATGAGAAAAATATATATTTAAAATAATATATAGTATGATAAATTTCACTGCAACATATGACCTTGCCCCAATCAGTGTACTTGCCCTTAACCAATAACAAAACAAAAGACAAACATGATTTGAGGATGATAGATTTGACTTTGGGTAGTCTCTCGTGGTGTTCTGTTGGATGTTGACCATGACTGGTAGGGTGTGAGCCAACCATGATCCCTTAGGTTTAATGGCATTAAAGAAATAAAGGTCCCGTGGGAGAGGAGAAAGGGTAGGTAGAGGCAACGTGGCATGCAAAAGGCAAACCAATAATATTCATTGTTAGTCCTTTTTCTCAATATTTGGTGGAGGTGATTTATAGAGAGTCAATGTTAGTTATATGAGAAATAATAATGGTTAATTTTTAGGTATACAATGAGTGATAATCCGTATATAATAGTTATTGTTATGTAAATATATAGTTTTAAGTAATTTATATTGTCGTGATTTATGTGGAATGTAAATGTTATGATTGTCTTACATGTTAGATATTGTTATATATGATTAAATTTTATGTTTTTTTAATTTAACTTGTAATCAAGGTTTATAACTAATTTAAAAACGAAGCAATAAAATTAAAAAAGACCTCACCATAAACATTCATTTAAGAATTCCCCTATATTATCAATGCATTGTGAGAAAACAATATAACATTAAATTCATAACATTGCAAGTTTTTTTTAATATACTCTATTAAATTGTAACATGAAAAAATTATAATTTGTTAAACTCAATATTGGTAATCAAGGTTTATAATTAATTTAAAGTGAAGTATTAAAGAAGTAATAATGTCATGCATTCAACCATTAATATTAGTATAGATTTATTTTAGTTTCGAATTTATCAATTATTTATAGGGATACTCTTTATGAGATGCAATTTTTTTATAAATTAAATATTTGAGAAAAAAAATTATCGGGATTTTAATCTAGATTCATCAAAGTTAAGATAGATCTAGATTATTATTTTTTATAGGGAAAAATTAGAACTCGAGATCACGTGAGTGGTATCAAAACCACTAATATTAGAGATAAATCACGTCCAAGCCCCAAAAACCTACCTTGTGTAAATAATGATAGTCCATGGGGAGATATCCGAGCAAATTTCTCTTGCTACGAAATAATATAGTTCCATATTTATGAACTAACTAACCAAGTGAAGCTATGTTGTAGTCAACAAACCAAATGTAATTTTACCTCTTACTCCATGAGGTAAGTTTGTTTTGTATGTGTGTGCATAAATTAATAATATTATTATAAGGATGTGAAAAAAAAATATTATTTTCTTTTATTTTTTATAGACATATGTATTATGAACTAAACAAATAGAGAGACATCACAATCTCTTCCACATTAAATGAAAAGATGCATCTCTTAACTCAATAACATGAAAAATATATATATTATGATCTAGCACAACCTAAAAAGATACGTTCATGCCATATACATGAAAATTTAAAAGAAGCCCTCGAAGCATCAAAATATACAAAAGACCAACAGTCATATCAAAGGCGCCCTAAGTCAAAGGCAAATTCCCTTAACATACCTTAGGCATCTGCAAGAGTTCAAGATTGCAACTATTATGATCTCAAGTAAACAATATGCACCCTGCATCATAACAATTAATATTGTAGATGTTGGGATATATATATCATTTAATTTAAAGTAGTCTCATATTGGATCCAGTATAATAATAATAATAATAATAATCCATTTTTAAGGTCACGGCCAAGCCAGCATACCAAATTGGTGTATGAGACCCCTTTGTTTGTGGGACAAGGGACCCCCCTCCGCCGATTTGACTGGTAAAGTCTACGAAGGTATACATACCCTACCCCCCTCTGGATTTGAACATGTGACCTCTTAAGAGGAAACACATGTTCTTAACCATTAGACCCACTCAGGTTGTATATATCCTAACCTATACATCATTGATGGATTTATTGGAGGGTGCATATTGATAATCTCAAGGGCCTATAACAACTAACAACCCATATAATAACCTCAAAAACCATATAAATAGCATTAACATCATATAATTTAGACACAAAATAATAAAAAGTTGTCAATGATCTATTAACAAATATGTCAACATCATATGAGATACGTTGGGTGGTAATGATCTATGTGTTCATCATTTGGATGAACTCTAGGTGTAGCAACTCTAAATACATGTTAGGTTAAGTGTATCCGCTCAAGCACCAACCTTTTTTCACATATTTTGCTATGACTTCAAATAATGGTGATGGAGTAACTTGTTGACCAAAATTGGTCATCTATATTTTTCCGCTCCTAGTATAATAAAAACAAAATTGACATCAGAAGAAGAATATTTTTGAACAATTATAAGTTCATTATGTAGCCTTCAGTCTCAGCTTCATCACACATTTTTTGGAATCAAAATCTGACTCTGTATGCCTAAGATATTCATAATTTTGTTCAGAATTCCAACAGAGAAATTACAAAAAGAACTTTGAAAAGTGGCAAGAATAATTTGTCTAAGTATGCTGCACTTTTCCTCTTCATTTTCAAATTTTTGACTAAGTACTCTCCTCACTTAGTCATTTCTCTCACCTTCCATCTCCATCCATCTCCAAACTTAACCATTTTCCTCTCTTATCCCTTCACCTCTCTTCATACTCTCATCCCATACTTTGTCATTTTTTCATTTTCTCATTACTCTCATATCCCCTTCACTTCTCCATTTTTCTACCTTCCATTCCTTGCTCTTCTCTATTTTACTCTCATTTCCATACTTAACCATTTTTCCCTCTTTCACTCTACTATCTTCCACTCTACTCTCATACTTTCATTCCATGCTTAACCATTTTTCCCTCTTCCACTCTACTCTCATACTTTAATTCCATACTTAACCATTTTTCCCTCTTCTACTCTACTCTCATTCCTCACTACTCTTCTTACTCTACTCTCTATACTTAACCATTTTTCCCATTGCTCTCGTGTTCCCTTAGTCATTTCTCTCATACTTAGTCTCATGTTCCTTTCACTTCTCTTTTCATACTTAACCATTTCTCTCTTTTCTCTCTTCCCTACTCTCCTCTCCATACTTAACCATTTTTCTTTCTTACACTCTAGTCTCTATACCACATATTCCATACTTAGTCATTTCCACATTCACATTCATATTCTCATTTTCTTTTATTTTCATTTTCCATATTTCACCTAACCCCATGAATTCCTCAAATTATTTTAATATTATTTCTCTTGTATCCAAGAGACATGTGGTAACATACAACTTATGACACATGGAATATTCTTATTGGCAGATAATGGACCAACCACATAATGAAACATGGCGATGTTCGAATGGTTGACTCATCATTTTTTATTGGGCATGGGTGGAGTATAATTCTAGTCAAAATATTATTATTTAATCAATTTTTTAAGGGGAGGTTGAACCCTCTTAAGCTCCATATTCTTCTTCTCTTTTCAAGTTTCTTAGTATCCATTACACTTAGCATTATATGTAATAAAAACTCCCATACTCCCATGCATGTGGGATAACTTTTATGACCAAAAAGTCGAATTTACAAAGGAGAAAAAACAAATTTGAGATCAAGGGCCCACATTTGCCCATGAATTTGATCGACGATGGCTGAGTCACAATCTTGCAGAGGCCATAACTTGAGCTATAGTCGACGAAATCGTGCAAATTTTATACCGTTGGAAATTCATTTTGATGAAGAAGATGATGGTATAGGTTTCAAGGGTTGAAATTGACCATATCTTTCCCTAAAATTAAAATATCAGTCAACTTCATTTTTAATGGATCTGCTTGACAACTTAACTTCACGAGGTCATATCTTGAGATCCAGGAGTCGGATTTGAATAAAAAATGATATCATTGGAAAGCTAATACAATGAAGATCACATATGAATTGGTTTCAAATGCTGAAAAGTTGATTATCACTTCCATAAAATTAAAACACAATCCCCCTCTTTTAAAGAGCAATTAATTAAATTTTTGAAAATAAAAGTTTATTTTAAAAAAATTATTAAAAAAAGGAAAATGACCCATTGAAATATTCAGATGTTAATGATGTGAACTCATTAAAAACACTTAAATGAGGCATTCATTAAAGTGAATGTTTCAAGAAAAGAATTGTAAGGGAAATTCAAAAAGGGAAAAACCCTAACTATTCAAGTAGTTAGAAAATTTGATTTTTAAAGAGAAGAAAGACTTCATCAAGGGTTCAATTATAGGGGTGGGGGTAGAAGATCAAAAGAACAAAGTACAACCATCAATATGAAGCAAAACTCTCATCAACAAAAAGATATCTCCATCTTCTCCACTCTTTCTCTTCTTCTGCACCATTTCTCATAACTTTATGCTTGAATCTTTGAATTGAGCACAAAGTTGAGTTCTTGAGTGTTTTTCTTGTATTCTTTCAAAAGACTTTTCTTATATGATCATGGAGTATTTACAGCCATATGTATGACTATTAGATATTTTGTAATGAATAACATCTTTCATGAATAAAACTCCACAAAGAATTACTTCGAGGTTGATTTTGATTGTATCTTGTAACTATGAGTTTTGAGTATAAGGTATTTGAAACTAACTTATCAAATTCTCTTTTTTTTATCTTAATAGTAATACCCTTTTAAAATTCTTTGAGATGATCAAATTATTCTCTTTTATTTCTCATGAAGAAGATATGGATGTATTTGTATGTGATTAAGAAGGTTGTATATTTGATGTTGAGCTCAAATATATTATGATATTGAAACCCTCCTTCAATATTTACTATTGTTAAAAGACTTTTATTTTTATTTTTTATAAGTAAGATTGTATAAAAAAAACCTGCCAAAATCAGAGATTACAAAGTCCTCCCTTTGTTCGAGGCTGTAAACACTGAGCTAACCCAAGGGGAAACCATCTCTGCCAGCCGAACAGTTCCAAAGTTTAAGTCTTAAACTGCCAACCATAGAAAAATTTATGTTGACATATAACAAAAGAAAAATTCAGTCCCTTAAGGGTGACCAACTTAACAGTAGTAGACACAGACAATAGTTGATATAGATGGCATCCATGAGGCAAAACCACAGTTAAACATGTAGCATAATAAAGTAGACACATGTGCATATCACGTAGTGGGGTTGTAGTGCGGCCACACGTCCACGAAGGAGGTGTCGAGTGTCGAGTCCCCGATAGGAGACAACTCCTCCTCGACTAGTGTCCCGTCTAGCTACATGGCGTCCTCCGGCTGGACTGGTGGTGTGTTCTCCTCCTGGCTTGGTGCGTCGATCTCTGAAGTCCCCAATGGGGGGATTGGTGCCAAAATTGGTGTCTCAGCCCCTGCTGCGTGAGCTTCTCCTGCTGGGGGGTGGTGGGCACCCTGCAATGCTGAGAGCAATAGCAGGAATTATGATGCTTTTCCATCTAGAACCTCCAGGCGAAACAAAATATCATCCAAGTCCAGGGGAAGGTCAAAGACCAAGCCTTGCAGCAGTGCGAGGCTTATTTGCAATTCAAATTATGGGTCGGCGCGAGAGCGAGGTTGCTAATGTGAATCCTGGCTTGCTTCAAGGTCGTCATCCTGAGAATGAGCACCAAGTAGCAGGGCCTGAGGCGACTGGGAGGGGGAGTGGGCCGGTGAGTTGGGAGGAGCCACAAGTACTGAGTGCAAAGCAGAGGCCAAATTTCCCAAGAGTCCTGGGTTGAATCCTAGAGAGGTCCCCGAGAAATCAAGCCACTCCAACCTGTAAGCAAACGATGATGAAAGGGGTGGGAGGCTGTCGGGGGTATGAGTCAACTACGCCAGGGAGGAGGACGAGGTAGGCGATGAGGAGGAGGAATTGTGGGAGGGTGTAGGTGGGGGGCGGAGGGCCAAACGCGGTCGACTGGACTGCCATGTCGAACCTCGTTTGGACTTCCCTCTCTACCTTGGCATCTCTTAGACACAATGAGGGCGGAAACAACCAGGAGAGAGCGATAACAGGCAAAGGAGTTGTTGGGCAGGAGGCCGAGCTCTGGAGAAATCAACCAAAAGAGAATGAGGCATCCAGAACATCTGGTGCAGTTCATAAAACCCGAGGAGCTAGTTCGTTCCATTAAACCAACACACGTGCAGAGTAAAAACATAACAATGACATTGGTCCATCGAGGGGACGGCAAGGCAGAGCAGGGGGCACTGAGATTAATGGTGCCCTGTCTCATGCAAGATCGACTTAAAAGTATTAAGGTGGCAGGAGGGGGAGGCATGCGTCTGTCACGTGGTTGACGCCACAATGGCTCTCTCCTGGCTACTCCTTTGGACACGTGGTTCCCACAATCACCCCATCTGGGGAGTTGTCGATGGCTAGAGATTTTGTCTGGCATCTCTGAAAGATAGGGTGCCTCTGGTGGGTAGGGGCCTGGCATAGAAGATCTGGTCCCTCCCTTTCTGCTCCAATATTGGCCAGATCATCCACAATCTGATTTTCTTTTCTCCTTACATGGGAGGGGATGAAAGCCTGACTGGGACAGAGAAGAGTTGCAATTGCCCTTAGACCGTGAGAAAGTTGCCAGCAAGGCGAAATTTTCTCTGGATCCGCATCGTTCAGGACTTTCCGAAACAGGTTGAGAATGACTTGAGAGTCTCCTTCCACTATGAATTTGTTGTAGTTGTGTTATGTGGCTAGTCGTAACCCTCTTGTTAGCCCCCATAGTTCTGCAACATTGTTTGTGGTGTGGCCTAAATTGCTTGCGGTGATGAGAATTATGTTTCCCTAATGGTTTTGAAAAACCACACCAAATCCTATCACTCTCGGGTTCCCTTTGGAAGCTCCATCAAAGTTTACCTTGATAAAGTCTAGTGGAGGGGGGGACCATTGGGAAGGATTGTCCCCTCGAGGAGGAGGGAGCAAACTTTGATTTTTTATGAGTTTCCAGTTGTTCATGATGCTTTGTTCTTGGGTGGGGCAAGTTAAGTCCCCCTCAGACCATTGCTACAAGATGATTGTTTTCGTTATGTTGTAACATATTTGGGTCCATCCGTGATGCCAATTGCTTTGGGTATTCCTGAAGATTCGTCGATTTCTTTCTTTCCAAAGTTGCCAAAGGATAAAACCAGGCAGTAGCTGCCAGATGCGATTTAGGACTGGTGACTGAAAAGACACATCTCTCCATTCTTTGATGGTGTTGCTTATGTTGTCCCTCTTACGATCCGAAGTGCGCATAATGGTTGCGCAATGATCCCAAAATTTGGTGTTGAAGGGGCAAGTGTTAAGAAGGTGATTCATTGTTTCTGCCTCTGCCAAGCAAAGAGGGAAAATGGACGGTCCTGTAAATCCCCTTTTAGTTAGATTATCCCAGGTGAGAATGCTTATGTGTGCCACCAGCCAAAGGAAGATGTTGATATTTTGCCAGTGTTTCAGAGACCAGATTTTTCCCCAGACTTTCCTCAGGGGAGGGGGGTTGAGATTGGCCTTTATGGCGTAGGCCTCTTGGATGTTAAAAGTGCCCCTTGGTGAGCTTCCCCA
>ML789982.1:90337-109012 GCA_009831015.1 Picea engelmannii | reverse complement strand
TCATCTCTCTCATTTCCATGACAACCTTTCTGAGATCTTCATCTTTTGCAGGAACATGTTCATGACTCTCTTCATGAGCCATACTTGGTGAATGCCTCCTTGAAACTTGCGGTGATGATATAAGCTTCCTCCTTGAAGGATGAAAACTTGGCTCTAGAATTTGACCTTCTCCTCTTGTGATTTTCAACCTTGTGAGCATCAGAAAACAAAACACTTGCAAATAATCAAGTCTTCAAAAACCTATGCTCTGATACCAACTTGATCTAAAAATGAAGAAAGACTTGTATCTTGAAAATATTTGCAAGTAAAATTTATGTGTTAAAATGCAAATGGATCAACTTTGCAACACAACTTTAATAGAATTTGCTCATTCAAGATGCATTTAAACAACAACAATAACAGTGAACAAAAAAACACATAACACAACAAATGATAAAGGAGTTCACCCCTCTCTTGGACTACATCTCCTGGTCCAGCTTCCAATGGATCATTTGTATTATTTGCTCATAGTGCTTAAAAATGTGCTTTACAATGCTCAAAATGACAAATAGACTACTCCAATGGCTTCAGAACATCCAAAAGCCCCTAGTTGGGCTTTTTCGACACCTCATTTGGCCAAAAATTGAAGAAGATAGGCTTCCTGGAAGTCCCCCTTCAAACTTGTTGTCTCTGCATCTACAAAACGCACCCTTGTTGGCTCAACCTAGCCCACACGCATATTTAAGCATAAAAAATTAGCACCGTACGCAACCGCGTGAACCGTGCAAACTTTAGGACAGTTACGGGTGCACCTAGCCCCTAACCGTCAAGGGCAAGGTCTTATGACCCATATGACCGCGCGCAAGTGAAAACATAGGCCCCCGTTCCACAAGCCAATGGTTAAAGGACAAGTGGCGGGTCGTTTGTATAACCGTTGCAACCAAATCAAAACGCAACCGTGCGTGCGCCAAACGGTATAGCAATGGGTCATATGTTAACGCAATGTGTGACCAAGGGCTGGGGCTAAGCCCCAGCCTGGTCGGGCCCCAACTATCCACATATGCAAACATATATAAATATATTGCCATATATATAACAAGGACCAACCAGTGGCGCGTCGGTTGGCGGCTCTTCCCAAGTCTCTCCCCCCTGTCCGGAGGTCGCAGGGTCGACTCCGGCCAACAACATAATTTTAAACCAATGTATACATGACACGTGTCGACCATTGACTGGGCCACGTGTCGCCATCCCGTTCGTTGCAAACATGCCATGTCACATGCCAACTATCCACACAACTGTCTTCCATGTGTTGTACTGACTGCCACGTCAGCAACCGTACGGACTGTACAGTCAACATCCCTTTTTTGTCTGTTTGTCATTTTGAACAGAACGCGATATCTCTCGCTCCCGACGTCCGTTTGAACCTAAATGAGTTGCGTTGGGTTCGTAACGACGAGGCCTATGCTCTCATTCGATTTGAAGCGATTCCGAGCAATTTGAATTTTTGAGCAAAATTTGATCCCCTGGATCAATGACCTTGCCATTATCCCACAAGGCATGTGTTTATCACAATCGAAGCATTCACTAACTATGGGTAGAGAAGAGGCTCACATGTTGTAGAGGATATGTCATGTCCTTGGCTCTCCTATCTCAATGCCACTACAAAGATGTGATAAGATTTCAATCATGAGGTAATAAATGAGATTGACATGCCCTCCAAACCAATCCTTAGGGGATGGATATATGTTCATACCCCCCATTTTTTAATCGTATTCCTTGGCTTATTTATGTGGCTTTCTTAGCCCATTGATTTGCTTCCACATTGTGATTCCTTTTGATGTGTGTTATAGCAAATTTTGCCTCACCCCATGCAACTTGCTTGGATGGCCTTTTTCCCTATGCAGACTTGAAGTCCCCTTTTGTACTTCCCAGAGCCAAAAAATCATATTTTTCCACATATACGCACCCTACCAGTTAGACAACATGTGTATATGCAGGTTACACCACTATAGCCCGCGTACATCGAGTTTGGTGGTCAAAATTGAAAATTGTGTCAGGTTTCCATGTCACGTCACGAGATCCATGATCCTTGACCTTCCATATACTGGAAACGTTCCGACTTGGCCCTTTAGTTCCACTTGAAGGATATAAATTGAGCCATATCCAAGCCATGGAGAGGAGAGAATTCAAATTTTGAGAGCAAAGATACCTTGTAGAAATCTTCACTTCACATTGAGTATGCATCCCTTTATCGTTTAAAGTCTAAACTCATTGTTCAACCCCCACTCTCTTCCTTTTTTGATGGAGAGCCTCATTGTCTCCTTTATATGAGCTTGCCTTTGGTGGAGGAATGAAGTGGTGGAGGCCCAATTGGAAGAGACTTAGTTTATCAGTTCTGAGATGTGTCGACATAGAAGTTTGTCACTTATACACTTCTGTTGATCATTTTTAATAGAAATACTCTTTTCTCATCCAATCGATATCTTGCAAATATTTAAATTATTATTCCATGGGCGTATTTGTCATGTATGTTAATGGATTATGCTATTTTATATGTTAAAATTATATATTATCACCATATGCTTGTGTATCTTGGTTGTTGAGGACAAGTTGTAGGTATAAAGCTTTGAGTTGTGCGCTCGACGGTGGTCTTCATCAAACGTCCGGAATAGGTAGGCTCTTGATCTTGTCTTGTTAGCATTTTCATTTATATAACATACCTGGGATTAGAGTTGATTTCTGCAGTCATTCTGTCTCTCGTGGTTTACCCCATGCCATAGAGAGATTTTCCTTGTAACAGAATTGGCGACCATACTGGGGATTGATCTTATGTTTTGGGGTTTGGAGTGTTTTTCTTCTTGACTTTCTCTCTGTTAGCTTGAGTTTCCTTGTCGCCTGAATGCTTGACAGCCTATTTTTACTTTGCATCTAAGTTTCTTGTCCTAATCCTTGCCCTCGCAGTGTTTTACTACATATACGTGGGTTTTCCCTTAACAGACGCGTACATACGCACATTGTCCTTCTATAGGGCGCGTACATACACGAGTTTTCCTCAAATAGTAACGTACATCAACTTTTTGGCTTACTAGCTTAGTTTGGTGTTTGTTGGGTGAGTTTGGTTGGTTGTTGAGTCTTCTTGGGTCTTTGTCCTCGTTGTTGAGTGCTTGCAGAGTGATAGGAAACCTTATTATTGTTGAATTTTCGAGCGGTATTCTTTCTTATTATCTTTTTCATTGGTTCTCCTTACATCTTGGTCTGAGTGTTTGCTTATGTATCCTGCTTGGCTTGTCTCTTTTTGCTTGCAGTAGGGTATGTGTGTGAAGTTGTTATTCATTCCTTGCATTTTCTTTTCTTTATATCGAAAATACAAAAACAAATTAACTCATTTTGCATTATGACATTTGCTCTTTTGGGTACTTGGTATTGATCTTGATGCATGTGGAAAGATTGCATTTTATTGAAATTGTAGAAGTTGCATTTTAAAGGCTTACCATCTTTTGAGAATTTAAGATTAGGACTTAGCACTATGTTTATATTCATTTCTTTGATATGTTAAGTCATAATATCATCAGTTTCACGACCATATCTCTTGAGTAAACAAATCCATTAAAATTAACGTTGATTAACTAAAATTGATTAGAAACAATTTTATTTTTCAGAGTATACAAACAAGCATAGGATATAGGGCCTTGGAATAGGATTTTGTGAGTAAACTTCTCCAAGGCTATTAAACTAAACATATGTGTCTGACCAGGGAGTGGTGAAATCCATTGTGTAATTAGTGATGTCAGGACGCTCTGCTCACACCGGAGTTAAGCATGAGGTCGCGCAAAGTTGGTTACAAAGATAGCCCTATAATACCTTCTTAGCGTTAGAGATATTTATGGGGATCTATTCGTATTTTGGGGTCTTCCTAGTACCTTTACCTCTGTGAGAGGCAGTGATTTCAAGATTTTGGGCTTTGTTACCCTACCTATACGATGGACCTGACTCACGATTGTTCGCCTGTGAATTGGTTATATCATGGTGTCTCTAGTTGCTTGACATAGGTAGCCACATAGGTTACTTGCACGGGTTATTCTACAAGTACCTTGAGTCAGATAAGGGTCAGACAACACACAACCTTTATGGAGGATTACCTCTTCGAGGGGATCTGACCGACTACGTTGTTAAGCCCACGAGGGCCCTGGTAACTGATTTTGATACCTCCAATCTTTTGAAGGGAGTCTTAGGCCCCTCTTGGGCGAGGCATACCTACTCTCGTGAGGGAGGCCCCTTTTCAACTACTATATCATGTTTATGTGAATTTTGCCTTTTTGTTTATTTTGGTGTGCTCTTTGATTGTTAGTTGGCCCTAGGATTTGGTTTTATATCTCGAGTCTTGAGTCATCTTGGAGTCTGACCAACTTCCTTGCAGGTCTCATTGTTTGCTAAATTTACCACCGCATTTTGAGTCTTTGTCTTCTAAAAGGCGTAAAGTTACTAAACGCGGTACACATACCTCCACCTACCAG
Organism: Picea engelmannii; assembly: GCA_009831015.1. Lineage (NCBI taxonomy): Eukaryota > Viridiplantae > Streptophyta > Pinopsida > Pinales > Pinaceae > Picea > Picea engelmannii. The sequence goes on along the minus strand of ML789982.1, from coordinate 104,519 downwards.
ACTTGTGATTATACAATTATTAGTACTGAGTTGAGTTCGAAAGACACTAGGAGTCCCTCGACTCCTATAACTTCTATGGTTAATGGTTTTAGAAATAATAGGTGTTCTCGTTTAATCATAGACAATATAGAAACATTGTCACCCAACCATAGGCCAAAGCCACCCTCGAGCACCTTAACCTTGACAGAGAGAATAATTCTAGAAGAAAACCCTAGATCCAAAAGTCAATCAAGGTAGCGTACCACTCTTTAGAGCTAGCGTACCAAGCAAAAGTCCAAACCATAACCAAGAGAAATTCCAAGCCTAAAACCAAAAATACTAGTTGCAGTAGCTGCAGTTGCATCTACTCTCCAAACTTGCACACTTACTAAATTTCTGCAGTTGTGAGCTGTGTGTGTACAAATGAGCTCTGGCATCATGTATTTATATTGCTCTTTCTTAGTTATTTGGGCCGACTTCTCTTTTTGGAGGCTAAAGACTCAATATTAATTATTTTCTTTAGCCGACTTGTCTTCTAGGGTTATGCCCAAGGCTTTAGGGTTTCTTCTTGCTTTCCAGAAAATTATATTCTTGTCAGGGTTACACGTGGAGGTTAATACCTCCCGTAACTACCATAATATCACCACTCCCTCCTAGCTAGGGAGGTATTGAAAACAATGGTCTTGAGCACAAACATACCATTCAACTGGTAGCATCATCATAGCCACACATGTTATCTCATGATCAAATCAAGAGCACCATCATCACTATTAGTATCATCTAATAGCATCAATTTCATCATCTCTCAAAGCCACACTCCATCTGAGTAATCAAGCATGATGTTAGATAAGTCACTCACTCCACATAGTGATACAAGAACTATTCTTTTAATCCAGACATATGTCCTAGAAGAATAATTGTTCCAATAGATGTTGGAAGCCACGCCATGGGCTACAAGGACTATTTTTCTAATCCGGACATACGTCCTCGAAGAATAATTGTCATGGACCATTTTCCGCCTGAAAAATATCTGTCCACCAACACACTAACTATCCATCTAGCTTGTGATCATTTCCAATACTATCGATAGTCTTCATGGAAATTAGAACAATGTCATTCAATAGAACACAACTATGTCTATCTGATCTGGATGGATCTAGGGAACATCACAGAAGTTTCATAAGTGTCCCAGAATGCACAAAATCGACCTAGGACGCTCAAAATGGCTTCAACAGACAACAAAAGGGCAAAAATCAAAGTTCCCGAAATTTAATTAAAACCACATGATCGTGAAGAGTGTGTTGCAAGATTTCCAATGGCAAAAATGGCTCGTCAAACGAAGTTACAGATCAAAAGTTATAAGCGGTCAAAGTTTTGGTCAACCTAGCCCAGTGGACACAGATGAGTCAACATTCGTACTACTGACGTCAGAATCCCTACAGATGAAATCAGCATCCATACAACCTATGTGGCAAGCGCAGAGAGTGACACATGTCATGATGACGTCAACATGCCACGTGGTAGCACCAGAGGCTGCCACGTGTCACACAGATTTGGGGTTTTTAGGGTGCCACGTGGACCAGTGAAAAAGTGCCACGTGGCACCCCAAGTGATGCCACGTGGCACCACCCAGAAGGTTCCACGTGTCCTGGATGACATGGAGGTCTGGTACAAAGGTGACATCAGTAGCCAAGTGGAAAAATCCAATGATGCCACGTGGCCCAATGGGGATGCACCACGTGGCACCCCTGAAATGCACAAGGACCCTCCGTGAAAAAATAATTAAAAAAAAAATATTTAACAGAGCTCCGCCATCTATGGCGGTAGTTCTGCTATATATGGCAGATCCGCCATTTTAGCCTCTGCTAAACTGTCTTCTAGAAATAGTTAGTGGTTCTGCCATTTTTGGGGGTATATGTCAAATTCGCCACCAAAAATAGCATTCCGCCGTTTAAACTGCCGCCAAAGCCACCGCTAGAATTAGCAGAGCACGCCAACCATGTATTAAAATTAGGAGTCCTTGGGATTCGACCCCAGAACCTCCTCAACAACCAACGTCCAAAGTTAGCTCCGCTAACCATTTGGCCAACGGCCTCATCAATGCTCAACTGCTCAAGAATTTGTATAAGAAGGGCATTCTGGTTCAAAGTTCGACATGCAAAAGACTCAGAGAACAAGAGTAGAGCACACCTATATGGCCTAGTATGCACTATACGACCTGGTATGGATCCGTACGGACTGTACGGTCTTGTATGGAATTGGCATGCAAGTCGAGGTGAGGGTGCCTCTTGGGCAAAAAAGTGCCAGACTCAGATTGATGCGTGGAGACAATCGTTTTTAGGTAAAATGACGCCACAAATGCAGTGGTGGTGTTAGTTTTCTGATCTGAGCGAAGCTATAGCATCTTAACTCCAGAATGAGTCATTTATTGCAGAGGCAGTGGCACGATAACCAAGGAAGAGGTGTCTCTTGGGCCTAAAAGTGTCCGACTTGGATGGAAATGATTTGACAGTCATTATTAGGTAGTTCAGCGACGTGAATTCAATGACGAGGTCTGCTTTTGCATCAAAGCTTCAGACCAACAAGTTAAGTGTTGGAGAAGCCAATGTAAGCATGATTTTCATTATGTTGTTTTGTCATTAAATGTTGCAGCATAACATGTGTGTTACAGGTATGAAGGAGCATAGAGAAGTTGCAGCAAGGCAACAAGATCAACATATTCCTTCTATTTATTCTTTTCTTCTCTTATTTCACATCAAATCAATCAGTTATATGTGACAGAGAAATTGTGGCACTTGCATGATAAGTGGCCAACGAAGCAGTTCTAATTAGCGTGGGTTCCAGGATCTTTTGTATGGACTGCATATTTGTGTTTAGATATGAGCAGCAGATCTAAGGCTTTTTGATGGCTCCATGTTGATGGGGGTCATATTTTATTCTTCATCTTTTTATGGATTGAGTATGTGGGAATGATGTCCATGTCAGCATCATGGATGCCTCATGAGTAGAACTTGTGAAGCCGATACATTCGTGATCACATTCCGATCTCTTGTTGCCATCACCGAAGAGGGACTTTGGCCTTACAACTTGTAAAGGAGATACATCATTACATCGAGGAGAATAAAGCGATCAGGCTTTGGAGCATGACCCATAGAGGTAGCCCACTATAAGGGTGAACTCCGTTATCAAGTGAAGTGTCTTATCCATTATGTGTATTATGTTCTTATGTTGTTTTTTCATGAATTTACGTACATAGGATGTTAAAAGTAAGCATGACATATTTCACATAAGGAAAACTAATGAGGTTTCATTCACTTCGAATTCAAGCACATAAGACTTCAACTTTACCTTTAATTGCAAATCGTTCAAGTAAAATGATCTATAACTAACCCTTTTGAAGGAGTGACAGAAACAACTAATTATTGGAAACTTATCGCTCCCGGGTTCAGATCACGTGGTATCAGAGCAGGCTTGATACTAATTGTAAGCGTTGAAGCTAAGGATGGCAAGGTCACCAAAACAGTCGTGGTTCGATGAGCTACAAGAGCTCAACCAAATGCTTCATGCAGAGAATGTTGGATTGAAGACATTATTGCATGTTGTAGAAGAAGAGAACCAAAGGTTGCAAGAGCAGTTGCAAGCCATGAAGATGCAGACAGAGGAAGGCTCTATGAACGAGACGATGATAAGACCATCTTGTGACCATGGCAACTTCACCAATTATGGGTGCAAGCATGACAGTGCAAATGCATGCACACTTTTTCAAGAAAATGAAGATGACCTACATGCATCCATAAACCAAGGAGGACTCCTAGAAGCATCTTCCATTGATCCTTCTCACCAAGAACAATTGGACACATCTCAAGAAGCAGACCAAGGGTCCCAGTTTGAGTTGGAGGTAAATAAACCATGTGTAGTTCCTTTCTTGATTAATGCTGATGATTCTTTTGAAATCCTTCCAATGTGGGATACTCCTTTCTTGTGTTCATGCTTGCGGCAAATGCATCCCATGTCTTGGGAAGGCCATTGAGTACTATATTTACCAATTCCTTCTCTGAAATGATTTATTCAATAGCTTGTAGTTGATCTCTTAACTAAAAGATTCTCACAAGGTATGATGTTATGTTGTCATCATCATTCATTTTCATGTCACATAACTCATTCTTCAGACTCATTACTTGTCCAATGTTTCTGACTAAGAAGAGGTTAGTTAGGGCATCGTACATATTCTTAGATGAGTCAAGATGAGAGAAGTAGGGTATCAAGTGGTCTTTTACATAGTCCACTATGATACTCATGGCATTGATGTCATTGTCCTTGAACTTCTCCATAATTGCAATGTTTTGAGGTTCCTTCTATTTTCCTTCTTCAAACTGTAGTTCCATGATCTTTCCTTTCACGATATCCAACACTTTATTCTTGGCAAGGATGATGTAAATCCTTGTCTTCCATGCTTTGAAGTTATAAGCCCCTTCTAACTTGTTTTCTGACTTCATAGAGTAAGTCATGACTGCTTTGACTTGGTCAACCTTTGACTTTTACCAAAAACTCAAACTTGACGTCTTAGCTTGCTGAGAGTACCAGGAGGTGCTCTAGGTTAGGGCACACTAGGCTATCCAAAAATTAGGTCAATCTCTTCACTTAAGGTGCCTTAACAAGAGGGTTAGGGTTTCACTACTGCAGCAAAAAAACTTTGACTACAGGTGCAACTGTAAGTGAGCAAATCCTCCCAATCTATCTTCCAGTGATTAGACTGTCTCAAGATAGTGTGGGCCCATAACCTGTTAGAAATAATAGGTGTGCTTGTTTAACCATAGAGAATATAGCAATATTGTCACCCAACCATAGGCTGAAGCCACCCCCGAGCACCTTAACCTTGACAGAGAGAATAATTACGTAAGAAAACCCTAGATCCAAAAGCCAATCAAGGTAGCGTACCACTCTCCAGAGCTAGCGTACCAAGCAAAAAGTCCAAGCCTAAAACCAAAAATACTAGTTGGAGTAGCTGCAACTGCAACTACTCTCCAAACTTGCGCACTTACTGAATTTTTGCAGTTGTGAGTTGTGTGTGTACAAATGAGCTCTGACATCCTGTATTTATACTGCTCTTTCTTAGTTGTCTGGGTCAACTTCTCTGTCTGGAGGCTAAAGACTCAATATTAATTATTTTCTTTAGCCGACTTGTCTTCTAGGGTTATGTCCAAGGCTTTGGGGTTTGTTCTTGCTTTCTGGAATATTCTATTCTTGTCAGGGTTACACATGGAGGTTAATACCTCCCGCAACTACCATAATATAAAAAATGGGACTCCTTTGACTCCTTCAACCGCTACGATTGTGGTGACGGAGGTTCCCGTCCTTGCTCCTATCTGACCTATGGTTGCTACTCAACCCATAGTAATGAACCCTTTCGGGTCTCTTTTTGGTACGCCTGGATACAATTCTTAGTCCATACCTTCGCTCTCTAACCCTTTCTCTTTTGGTATGCCAAATATGACATCGCAACTTTTATCCTCCATTCCAGCGAATAATGCAAATCCTAGTCTTGGACCTGGGGGCAGGGCTCCTCTGCATACTCCTCTCTCATTTAGTGGAGCTCATATTCCCCAAACGACTCCTATGCTTGGAAGCAACCCTTCTTTTCCTCCCGGGTCTAATCCCAATCTCAATGCTCCTAGATGGAGTACTCAACCGAGCGGACAAGCTACTTCCTATATTTCATCCTTTCCCCCTTCCTCTTCCATGTCGATTCTAACGAACACATTTGTTATGATGAATCCACCTCTAACCTCCGAATTTACACCCGGAGGGAGTCAGTCTCATGCTATGGGCAACCCCTAGCCTGGAGCCACTCCAGTTGGGGGCAATGTTTATAATCCTCATTATGTCATCCCTACAAGTATGGTGCTGATGCATCCTCTTATGAATCAGTTTGGAGGAGGATATTACCATATCGTACATGGCGATGGTGTATACTAGAACCTTGGATGGTCTACAATCCCTCAACATCAATCTTTCCTGGGAGCATGGGCTCAGATGCTGCGACCCCGGCTCCCTTTTATGGACACGCTTAATTTGCTAGATTTGTCAAGATTAATGAATGACCCGGTGCGTCATGATCTTTCATGGCCCCCCATTCCCACCAAGATTCCTTCAGACATTCCAAAATTTGAAGAAAGACTGGCGAGGATCCGTGATCCAAAATGGATCCAGGAAGGCCTAAAGATAAAATTTCTTGGAATCAGACAAAAAAAACGCTATTGCTTTGGGCTTGTCGCGTCGATTCCGACCATATAATTTTTTCCAAAAATGGACACCGTATGCAAAAGATATTGCGTTCTGATCGATTTCCCAAACAGGTAAAAAAAAGTCAACATGACGTACTGCTGACGTCAGCAGTACGACAGGTGACGTTGGCATGATGTCATGATGAAATCATCAGGGACACATGGCAGGATGAGGAGGTGATATGTGTCACTCATTTTTTGCATTTTCAGAGGCTTATGTGGACCAAGAAAAATTTGACACATGACATTGTATGTATGTGACACGTGGCACTGTACAGACGCGACACATGGCATTATACGAACGTTGACGTGGCCCAATGATAGGTCGACACATGGAAATACAGACGATAGGTGGTTGTATGGATGTTGACATGGCAACTGACTGGGCAAGTGACTTGGCAATACAGACGTTGATGTGGCACGACACGTGGTTGTACGACAGTGACATGGTAGCTGACTGGGTTGTTGAATCTGTGGTGACTGGACTATATGGGCAAACCACAGGGTGACACATGGCTCAATCAGAGGGTGCCACATGGCACCCCATATTTTTCCAATATTGGTTGGGTCAAAAAATTTGTTCCATCTCCAAGGGATTCAAACCCTTAACCTCCGGGAGGAGCCACATCTTCGTGAAAGGGGGCTCACCATCCGACTATGTGTGTGACTTGCTAAGCCAAATGGCCGAATTCAATTTTAACTTGCAATGTGGCATGGGTTCAAGGCTAGCTCCGGTCAGTGGGGGCCAACACATAGCCACATGGTTTCCCATGCGACCAAGGCTAAGAACCAGAGGTCAACACCATGGATTGGGGTGCATGGAGAGTTAGTCTATGGCCACATGGGCCATTCACACATGACCAGGATCGAAGGATAAGGGGCCAACGCGCTAGCACTCAGCCCAGGGCCATATGGAAAAGCCTCATATGACCAGGGGCGCGGAGAAAGGGGGTTGCACCCAAATATTTTCCATTTTTGGGTTTTTAAACTTTATATTAAGATTTTATTGGGTTTTTATGCTGATTTTGGGAGATTTTGCCCATTTTTGGGGGATTCGGAGCCCGATTTGAGGCCAGATATTGGGAGGAAGTTGGTATAGGATCACCAACTCAAATCCTATATAAATCAGGGGTTTTTGACAGACCAGGAGGTTGAGAATTGCAGAATGATGATGAGTTTGTGAAGCTTGAAGCCATTTTTATGCAGGGAAGCCATTGAGGAATCGAACTTTGGAGGCCAATTCCGAGAGCTACGCTCAACCTTTTTCAGTGCCGCCAGTTGTGTTGGATTCCCGAGTTCGAGACGAACATAGCCATGCTAGATTTTAATCCTTTTGATACATTTCTGATGTACTTTTGAAGCATTGAAGAGAAATAAAAAAGCCTCACCCACTGAGACAAAGGTTCGAAGACATAGGCAATCTTGTCGAACTCTGTTAACAACCTTGTTGTTATGGTTTACTATTCTTTATGATTATATTCTAATTTGAATTTATTTATGATGGATGTTATAATCTCTCATTAAGTTCTTCTTCTTTACTTAATTCCTAATTGGTAATTGAATATGTTAGCACAAGATTGGTTTATGCCTCAGCGCTGCATAAATCCTTCATTATTCATTTTGGCAAATGAATACAATTGTTATGGGATATTTTATTTATTTGGGGGAAAATTGAAACTATATTGGGTTATGCTCAATATCCAAGTTCAAGCATCAAACTCACTCATGGATTTGCGCTACCCAATTGCACCCAGACACACAGGCGGGCGCTACCTAAATTTGCTACCTAAATTCTGGCAGAAAACGAATTGTGTAGAGTTATTTTACCAGTTTTGTGTCACTAAATTAAAACTTGGATTGTGAATTTTTGAGAAGGTGTTTTTGAAAAATGAAGGATATTTTTGTTCATAACATTCCAAATAACAAAAACCTCTCTCATTTTTTCAAAATGTGTTATGTTTTGATAGATATTAGACATATAAGTGGCGCTACTGAATTTGCACAGCGACGCCACCTAATTTCTTGTAGCGGCCATGGTTTTGGTATTCGCCTTGTTGGGAGGTTTCCACCAGTCAAGGAGGATTCAAATGGCTTCTCAAGGATAATTTATATGTCAAGGGACACTTGCACCTAAGATTTATCTCCATCAAAGGCCTCATGCATGAGGTGGAAACAATTTATTAATGACTTCCAACAAATTCCTGAAAATTAGCAATTTGTTGGATTTTTGTCTCTTTGATTGTTGCCACCTATCTCCAAGGCTTAGAATCCAATGGAGGAGATGGGATTAGTCCTACTAAGGTTATTTGGATGCTATTTTATATTTAAGGAAGGAGATCTCTATTGGTGAGGAGGATTCATGAGACAAGAGAGGCTAGAGAGAGATGTAGCAGGCAATTTTTCTATGTGTGTTCATTTGTAAGCCTATGGGCATTTTAGGATTGTAAGCAATACTGCTATTGGAGACTCATGAGAGCTGTGATTTCAGATTGTAACTCTTTTGTTTATATTTCTTCTTATTTGAATATATTGCAGATTTGAGGATCAAAGGTTGTCAATGATTTATGGATCCCTAAGCAGCAGAGGATCCGCCGTATTTTGCCCATCAATCATTGTTTATATTCAAGTATTTGTTGATTCATTAAATTGAGAGGATCTTTGTTTAGTGAACATTCTATCTTATGTTTTCCTTCTTCATTATTCCACCTATCAACATATAATCTTGTTTTCTGTTGAGTAGATTTTGTGCCTTCGATGAGTAGGATGTTTGTGACTCCATTGCCCATTGGTGTAGCCTATTGATCTACAGGTTGTAGCCCTCTCTCTTTCTTTATCCATATTGTTGATCCACCTATTCAAAACCAAAATTATCTTGTACATTCTGATGGGTGCTGAGCTTACACTTTAACAGTCAAAGTGTGACTTTCAGTGCTAGTAGAATACATGCTTAAAACTCAACCAAATCTTTAAAGATCGTTTCCGGATCAATCTAGGTGATCATGTTACTACTTTTCATATTTGGTGCTTATCTAATTCCCTTATTGATGATTCTATTAATTTGAGACTGTTTCAATGCACCCTCATGGGGGTTGCAGCGAAATGGTACATTGAGATACCAGGGGGAACATACAAAATTTTTGATCATATGGTTTTGGTCTTTCTCAACCACTTATAGTTTCGAGTTCGTTACGATGCCGACATAGAACTCTTGTTGGCCTTCTGCCAATATAATGCCACACATATCTCAGACCATATCCAAGAGTGGTGTAGACGAAAGAGTTTGATTAAATCCTACATTCCTCCAAAGTTTATGTTTGAATGGTTCCTTAAGTTCTTATGGCCTTATATTTCGAACAATGTCTCTACATTCGGAGTAACATCTAAGGAGGAAGCTATTTTCAAATCCCAACAATTGGACCTCATATATGCTCAATCTGGGATGTTATATAAAATTCTTATGGACGCACCACGGTCGATTTATGACCCTAGAAAAAAGTTTGGACCTCATGTCGATGGCATCATAGGGTCGACAAATGTTAAGTCTACAGATTTGGTGACGAACCAGTTGAAGGATTTGTCTCTAAGCCAATTTGTAGCAGCACAAGCTTCATCTTTGTCCTCCACTCCCACTTAGTCAAGAGATGTGCATTTTGTACAGTCGTCGACCAACCCAAATGGTAACCAACAACCAGGAGGGAATAGAAAAAAAACGACGAGGTAATAATCGTAAGGGTGGGAAAAATAATAACAAAGTCAAGGTCAACACTAACAATTATGGATCAAATAATAATGTTGGCGAGGGAAAGAAAGAAAAGAGGATGGTGAATTTTCCTTGTAAACTTTGTGAAGATGATCACCTTACCCACCTATGCCCCAAACTCGAGGAATCCTTGAGGCTCTTATCTCAACCACCCACTGCACTAACTAATTCGTTTTCGCATAATCAACACATGGCTTTGGGTTCCTCCAACACTGGAAATGTGTCGAATGAGAATCAAAACTCCTCGACACATGAAGGTGATCATCTATGTGTTAATATGGTCATGTATTAGATTGATGTAGCCACTCGATCTCGTGATTACGGTTCTCCACAAACTGTTACAGGTCCAAAGTCTCCCCCTCCACTGGAAACACCTTTGTAGATCGAAAATCCAGATCCTTTGCCTTGTATTCCGAAAGGAGTACTAAAACGTTCTTCCCACAATCCTAATTCCAGAGTTTCCCATAATTATTCGATTGTAAAAGATCTGGGTCAAACCTCTTGTGCAATGTCGGCTTTGGAGGTGCTCTAGATGTATCCTTCACAGAGGAACACCTTGTTGTCTTCTTTAGGATCTCTAGACCCGTGTGGCTCAAAGGTTATTAAGTTTGATGTCACAGACATTAAGCCTCACTTGCCTTACCACGTGGCCTTTCAAATCCATGTGGAGTACACGAAGTATAGCATCAAACACATTGTAATTAATGAAGGTGTTGCAATGTGAGGGGTGTCCCTAACATGTTGGAAATCCATTGGCTCTCCAACTCTCTCTCAATCTACGACTATCTTGACCACATTTGATGGTTGTTCGTTACGACCGCACGAAATTCGTCTCGCTTTTCTGGTCCGGGTAGGTGGAAATATTGTGGAGGTGGATGTCGAGGTGGTTGATGCGCCCCTTGATGATAATTTACTACTAGGGCGTAATTGGACTTATTCAATGACCACGGTCGTGTTGTCTGTTTTCCACACTTTATGTTTTCCTCATGAAGGGAAAATAGTGACGATTGATCAATTGTCCTTTGCGCATGCTAGTCCTAATGCATCAATTGGACCTTCGATCCCAGTGATCGAAAATTCTCAGCCAACAACTGAAGATATTGGTGTCGTTATGTATTCCTCTCTCATGGGTACCTTTGATTTTGTGGCACCAATCCATCACATTTATGCCATGTCCAGTAGGTCTTCTTCGTCGATGAGGTTCGTTCCTTTCCGCACTTCATATTTCAACGATCCTTGGACCCTAGCTTCCCCGACCATGTCTTGCGAAGGTTAGTCACATATTGGAATGGCAATGCCATTGTCATTGGAAGAGGTTGCGTATCAGGTTGTTCTTAACTCTACTACTAACCCGGATCCTGTCTCCTCGCAGAAGGATGAGGAGGATCTCGTTCTAGAGCCTGTATGGGCCACCTCATCATCTTGTTCACATGATTTCCTTGACGATACTTTACTTTCGAATGAAGCCATCTTATAGGCCATGAATGGTCCCGATAAGCCTTGGGACGATATGCTTCATCGCTCTTATTTCCTCCCAGAGCTTGTTAGGACCAAATAGGATGACTTTAGATCTACCTTGAGTGAGATGGTCAGTCACGTCATGGTTCCTCTTGATACTCATGGTGTTTATGTCGAATGAAACATGGCGAATATTTATCCTACCGTCATGATCGACATCTCTCGAGTTCCTGGTAAAATTGAAAAAGTATATATTGGTGCAGATTGTTCGCCTGAAAAAATTCAGATCTACACCAATCTCTTCAGATAATTTCGTGATGTATCACTTGGTCATATGAAGAGATGTCAGGAATCGACCCTCGCATTGTCAAACATGAGATCAAGACTTACCCAGATGTTAGACCTATTCGCCAACGTCTTAGAGTTATTAATCCTAGGAAGTCCCCTGCTATTAAGGCAAAGGTAGAGAAGCTACTTAATGTTGGTTTCATCTACCCGATTCCCTTGACTGAATGGGTATCCAAACTCGTTCCCGTGAATAAGAAACAAGGAACCATTCGTGTATGTATGGATTTTCGAGACCTGAACAAGGCTTGTCCTAAAGACAACTTCTTGACTCCTTACATTGACTAGATTCTCGATGAGTGTGTGGGAAGCGAAGTTTTTTATCTTATGGACGGATTTTCAAGATATAATCAAATTCAGATCAAACCAGAGGATCAACACAAGACGATGTTTATTTTTCCTTGGGGTACTTTTGCATACCGAAAAATGCCTTTTGACCTTAAAACTGTTGGAGCAACCTTCCAACATGCCATGACCTTTTCTTTTCACAATATCAATCATATTGTCGAAGCTTACCTCAATGATCTTGTTTCTCACTCTCGCAAGAGAGTAGATCACTCTACTCGCCTTCGACTAGTATTTGAGAGATGTCGTTATTACCACATCTATTTAAACCCTCACAAGTGCATCTTCTATGTTAGGTCTAGTCGTCTTTTAGGATTCTCAGTCTCTAAGCATGGAATCACGGTGGATCCTATGAAGGTTGAGGCAACACTTTGATTGCCTCCCCCAGACAACATTCGAAAACTTCAGGGTTTATAGGGGAAGGCTAACTTATTGCATCAGTTCATAGTGAACTATGCCAATTTAACTAAACATTTTGTGTGTCTTTTGAGGAAGGACACTTCGTTTATATGGGATGAGAGAGCCCTGAAATCCTTTGATGCTCTTAAGAAAGCCTTGGTATCGACGCCTCTACTGAAGCCTCCAGACTACAGTAGAGATTATTTGCTTTCTATCGTCGCGTCTAAAGTGACGGTTGGTATGGTTCTGGTTAAGAAGGACGATGAGCTCCATGAGCACATTGTCTAATATCTGAGTTGAAATTTAGTCGGTCATGAACTTAAGTACTCTCGCATCGAGAAGCTAGCCTTGGTTTTCGTACATGCAGTTCAAAGATTACAACATTATATATTGCTTTTCAAAACTACCGTAGTTGTAGATATCAATCCATTTCAATACGTCCTTACTAGGCGTATCATAGGGGGGAAATACAATAAGTGGATTGTTATTTTGCAAGAATTTGATCTCGATTTTACTTTGGTGAAGTCTAAGAAATCGTTAGTTTTTGACGATTTGATATCAGACTTCCCTCGATTGGATGAGGACATCATTCATAACAATTCATTCACGGATGAACATATTTTCCTTATCTCATCTTCGAACACCTGGTATGGAAACATTTTGATTTATCTTCAAACCCTGAAGTTACCCCAACATCTGTCGAGAGACGATCGACGACGTATATGACATCAAGCTAAAAACTACCTTATCATCGGCGACACTTTGTATCATCTAGGAGTGGATAATATCTTGCGTCGTTGCTTGACTCATAAGGAAGATAAGTCGGTTCTCAATGACTATCACGGGGGGTCTTGTGGTGGTCATCTATCTAGGCTTGCGACAACCCAAAAAATATTGCGAGTTGGTTATTTTTAGTCGTCAATTTTTAAATATTGTATTGAAGTGGTCAAGAAGTGTCACCCTTGCCAGGTGTTCACTCAGAAAATGTGCTTGCATCCAAACCCACTTCACCCAGTCATCACCGTCGGTCCCTTCACCAAGTTGGGCGTAGATTTTATGGACTGTAACCCAAATTCGGGTGGGGGGCATCAATATATTAAATTGGTCCTGGTTTACTTCACTAAGTGGGTAGAGGCCATGCCTACCATTAAATCTGATGGTAAGATTGTAACATTCTTCGTATTCAACCAAATTATAGCCCAGTTCGGAATCCCAAAGGAGATTGTCACTGATCATGGCAGTCACTTTCAAAATGAAATGATGAAGGAGTTAGCATCAAAACTAGGGTTTAAGCACGGTCATTCTTCCCCTTACTATCCCCAGGAAAATGGACAAGTAGAGGTTGTGAATAAATCTATCAAGACCATCTTGCAAAAAACTGTCAACCGTAGTAAATCTGACTGGAATCTAATGCTTTACCTTGCTCTTTGGGCATATCGAACCTCAATTAAGAATTCCACCAGTTTTTCTTCTTTTCAATTAGTACACAGTGTGGAGTCGATCCTTCTGATTGAATGCAAAATCCCTTCCCTTAAACATGAAATTGAGCTCCTACCTGACACAATCGATCTTGAAGAACGCCTCATACACCTAGAACATCTAGATGAGCGGC
>ML789982.1:73112-87727 GCA_009831015.1 Picea engelmannii | reverse complement strand
TACAAGGAAGCAATTCATAAGGTATGTTATCTATTCTTTCTTTGGTAGTAAAACTCAATGATCACAACTTAGGGAAAACGTCTTGTTCTGTCTCGTTTTGTTCTAGATCCAGGTGGATCTAGGGGGATTAGTTCATGTCCGCATCTACCGATTTACCCAATAACAAAATTGGCGAATCCGCTAGGGAAGAACAACTTTATTGTGTTTTTTTGTTGGCCATTTTCTTTTGACCTATTCTTTTTGCTTGAAATTAATCTTTGAGTCTATGGGAGATCCATTTAGACTCTCTGGGTTTGAAAATCCACTTGGATTCTTTGCCCTTTTCTCCAAATTTCTTGATTTTTCAAACACTTCCACACTGCACCTTATAGATAGCCTGCAGAAACATTTAATTTCCGCACCCTGCTGGTTTATTTTAGTGCATGATTTCCGCACCCTGTTTGTTTCTGGCCTACATAAACTATTCATTTCTGCACTGTGTTATACTGCCATCTTGCGACGGCGTTTGAGAAAATTTTTGGGTTGTGTTTTGGCCTCTGCTATTATCCAATTTTGCTTTAGTTAGCTGGGAAAGGATTTTTAATGCCAGTTCTTAACTTTTTCTGACTGTTTAAGCTTGCTCTTGATTGGTGTCGAAGATCAAACACCTCTCTTTTGATCTTTTTCATTTTTCATTTTTTATTTTTATCGACAAGGGTATAATCTCTGGATTTGTGTTTGAGTGCTTGCTCGATTAAAAATCTTCGATTGGATTTGAAGTTTTAGGTTGGTTACACATTTTGGATTGTTGAACGATCAGAAGACCATTTTTTTATTTACATTTGAAGAAACGTTTTCTTGTCATTTTTTATTTTTATCTCCATTGAAAGATCGATTTGGGTGCTTGTTGAGTATTTTATTTTCATTGATTGCTTATCCTTTCTCGATTCCATCCATGTTTTGGTTTTCGAAAGGAAAATATTAAAGTCTTTCAGTCTTTTAGGTAATCACTTATACAGAAAATATTGACATTCGACAAATTGAAAGAGAACAAATAGTGAAATTACATTGTTGATGACTGTTTGGTATTACATTCAAAGAAAGAAAGTATATTTCGTAGTTTCCCCCATTCCAGAAGTACCTTCTCCTTACTGTAGATAGAATTCATTGAACGAAAAGTTGCATCATTCATTTTCTATTTGCATATTGTTGGGTCAAGGTCTTACACAACATCGGTTTCATTCCCGTCTCCCTCTTGAGTAACAACAACCTTTAATAATATTGCGAAAATCTAAAACTTAACTAGTAATTTTTCTAGGGCTCTTTTACACCAACATTAGCTAATCTAGAGCTTTGGAATAGGCAGTGGGACACACTCTCCAAAGCACAAAACACACAATAGCATCTTGTGATAGGGAGTGTCAAATTCCAGTTGCAACATTTTGTCCTGCGAAGCCCTTCTCACACAAGGGTCAAACCTGAGGTCACATTGAGATTGGCAGAGTTACTCACCCTGCTTTGTTGGTCTCAGTGTAGAGATTGCGTGTATTATGGGGGTCTCTTGAAGGTATACCCACAATGATGAGTGGAAGCCTCTCAAGTTGATTTCAGGTTAGATACCCTGCCCTTGCGCGTGGATCAGACTATCGATTGTTCCCCCATGCACCACTGTTGTTTCTGGTAACCCTAGTGGCCTATCTTTTTAGGGTCTTACACAAGGTGACTGTGGAGGGGAAAGTCTCCACGGTACCTGGAATCGACGTTGGCTAGACTCACTCGGGCTCCTTGGAGGGTATATCCACGATTATGTGTGGGAGCTTGCACCAAGGTGTAAGTCTGTTAAGCAGGTCGTCAACATAAATTTTCCACCCTAGCCCAACCCCTTCTTGTCTCGACTTTGCGATATTGTATTTCATCACCAACTAGTGACTTCGGAATAGGAAGGTCTTGTTTGCTTGGTTTTGATTCCTAGATTCTTCTAACGAGTGTTGTTTGTTAACATAGTTGGCTATAGATTTTTTCCATAGAATTTTTGGTTCGACCAACATTGACCCTCCACGTCGTTCACGTAGGATGCAGGGATTACCTCCGGAAGATCCAGAAGTTTCTCAACCCTTGCCTCCTAACCCACTGGAGGACTCTCCTCAACAGAGTGAGAACTAGGACCATGTACCTTCACAGTAAAAAAGGACCAATTCTCTAGAGATATTTTGGGTTGTTTCTGACCCTCTAGAAGCTTTCTGCCTACCTCCTAGATACAAGAGACGTATTCTCCGACTCAATTCGTCTAGAGAACTTGTTATCGACACTTCTGGATTACCTCCCAAAATTGTCGCCAACCTTAACGAAGATCCTTACTGGACCATTGACATAGATCAGACTCTGACTTCTCGACGGAACCCACCCACCTCAGAGACAGGAGCTGACATACCTATCATTTCTGAACCACCCGAAACTTCTTACACGTTTACGATACCCTTAGATCACTTTAACAATACAACGTGCTATTATTTTCCTGGTTTGGAAGCCTTATCAACCAGTCCTAGTTCAACCATCCCTCTTTAGCAAGCCCATTCCACAATGGTCCCAAACACTACGATTATTTCCGTCGGGAATACGGTGGCCAACCAATCACCTATTGGCACACCGCTTTTATCTAGTCATATCCCATCAATTCCTCTTGGGTATAATGCTTTGAATGCCTCTATTCCCAATCCTACCCCAGTTCCATCCAAAATTTCTGGAGTCTTCACTCCCCCTGGGTATAATGCTGCTTCTGGTTCTATTCCGACACCATCTCAGTTCCTTTCCGGAGGGTCCCTTCCACCTATTATGGGAGTATTAAGACCCAGTGGCTCTACCACCGTTGGAATGTCTACATCATTATTCTCTTCTGGTTACCAGATTCCCACTGGGGGGCAATATAAACTCGGGGGGTACGCTCTATTTGGAGGTCAAACCCAAATTGGGGCATCATCCTCGCTCGAAGGACAACCCCCACTCGGAGGCTATAATCCACAATATGGGTAGAACATCCCCGGATCACTGGGCTAGTATTGGAATCGTCTTATTCAAGGGAATCCACAATTGTCTGGGGGGAAACAACCTCAAGTTGGCTCTTTCATACCCCCTAGTTCGGGCTAGGCGTATCTCGGTTCTTCCAATCCTATTTGGGGTTCAAACGTTCAATCTAGTATCCCTTTGCAAGGGAACATCCCCACTTCGTTCAACCCTATGAGTTACTTGCCTCTGCACACACGTCCGAATCTGCCAGGATCTTCGCATCATATGCAAACTACTTACGGTCTTACTAGTTTACCGATGGGACTCCCTCCCCAAAGTTACCAGTATCCTCATGTGAATAGGCAACTTCTCTTTTTAGCCACTTTGGACCTCTCTGATCTGTCTAGAATTTTGAATGATCCTATCTCACACTCTCCCCACTGGCCCGTTATACCGACCAAATTAATGTCTGATATTCCCAAGTTAAAATGGTAAACCATGAGAGAATCTGAACAATCACGTAATGACTTTCCACCTTTGGTGTTCATCCAACTCTTTGATGGATGAATCCATTTGATTACGTCTTTTTCAACGAACTCTCACGGGTTTAGCCGCGAAATGGTATATAGAATTACCACGAGGCTTCTTCACCGATTTCAATACCCTAGATATGGCTTTCCTCACTCACCACCAGTTGCCAATCCATTATGAAACGAGAACCTAGATTTTGAGTTCTTTCAAGCAAAGTAAAGCCACTCATATCTTCGATCACATTCATGAGTGGAGATGAAGACGACGTTTAATCAAACTTGATCTTCTCAGTGAATTATTAGTAGAATGGTTCACAAAATCCTTCGTGAATGACATATCTAAAGACATTGCCATGGGTGGAGTTGTCACAGAAGAACAGGCGATCAGTCGTGCCCAGTACCTCGATCTCGTTTATTCATAAATGGGTACTCTTTACGATCTGCTCCCTGACACACCTCATCCTTCTACCACAACCACCTCAACAAACCCAACCGCTTCTCATGTCGCTGATGGTGTGATAGGTAATTTCCATGCTCAACCTCAATCTACGTAGGCCTCTAACACCACTCCCAAATCCCATGCTTCTAATGTTCAAACTGCTCCGATGCCCACCCCTCCCACTGGTAAAACTTCAGAAGTGAATGTCGTTCAATCGACTCCTACCAGTAAGAATAAATCTAAAAAAGGGAAGGGTAGGAATAAGGAGGATACAAATAAAAACTCACAATCTGACAAGACCAAGACACAACCTGTTGATGATAAGGATAAACACAAACCTCTCTATCCTTGCCTTATCTGTGGTGATGATCACTACACGAAGAACTGCCCGAGACGTGCTGAGGTCATGATGTTCCTTCAAGGGACCCCAAAACCTCCTACACCTGTCGTCTTGTCTCAACCCTTCCCTTCTCAACAATAAGCTCAATTGGTCATCCATGATCAACCTTCTTCCTCCACTACCTCCTATGTACTTATGTGTAATGGTGATTCAAAGAAGAATGACATCACACTTACCACTCGTGCCAAAGATTACTCTTCCTCCAAGGAGAAAGTTGACGATATACCATCTTCATTGGTTCAATAATCTCCCTCGGCTCCACCTCCCACTGGTCCTCTTCATCTCGAATGATCGAACCCCAATACAATCCTTTTCCCCCCTCCCAAGGGTGTGGTTCGAATGTCTGCCTTCAATCCTCATGCGCGTCTTGCCTAGAACTACAATATTGTAGAGGATCTGGCAGAAGCACCGTCTACGATGTCAGCCCTCGAAGTCCTTTAGAGTTGCCATACACAATGGAAGGCACTATTAAAAGCTATCGGTGGAATCGACCCTACATATACGAATTTAATAATCTTTGACTTGGAAGATCACATTCCAAGGTTACCCCCTCAGCTAGCATTTCAAATACAAGTTGTTGTCACAGACAAGAACATTTGTAGAATAGTTATTGACGAGGGTGCCTCGACGTGTGTCATGTCTATTGCCTGCTGGAAATCCATTGGCTCTCCTTCCTTAACTGAATCACACAACATGCTCAAAGCCTTTAATGGCTCTGGCTTTAAACATTATGGTGTACTCCCTTCGTTGCCTATTACGTTAGAAGGAAAAATGGTCAACGTTGAAGTTGAGGTCTTTGACGCACCTCTCGATTACAACCTCTTACTTGGCCGTAGCTGGATCGATTCCATGCGTGCAGTCGTGTCTACTCTTTTCCGTATCGTGCATTTTCCACATCAGGAAAAAGTAGTTATAGTAGACCAACATGCTTTCTTTAACTCTGATACACATACCAACAATGTACCTTTCATTGCAAAGACACCCCTTGGGTACGAGAATGTCGGTGTGGGTCCACTAAAAGATTCCACTTTGATGGGTACGTTTATGATCCCACCATCCGACGTTCCACCTCCTTTGGTTGCCTCGATTGACATGATTTCCGCCTCTGCCCGCAAAACTCCCGCGTCTTTTGACCCGTGGATAGTACCCTAACCCGGTAATTATCTTCACTACGACGACTAAATGCCATTAAGTCCAGTTGAATCCGCCTACCAAGCCATTCAATCGACTGACCCTTCTACTCCCTCTCTCGGTGATTCGTCTCCTGATCAATTCCACATTATTTTTCCCATGGACGAGATGATTATGTTTGTTATGTCGATGGAAGATACCCCTTGGGATGATGGGCATCATCGTTCCATTCTCTTTCTCAAACAACACACCATCGAGAGTTACCAACAGATCTCGACTCCGTCGACCGTTGTCGTTATTTCTTCGGTTCCTGAATCTCCACACGATGTGTTATACGAAGGGAACTTAAGTAACATTTTACCCACCATCCCCCTCAACATATCTATTAAACCTGGAATTGTCAAAAATGTCCACATCAGAGCTTAACATGAAACAAGGTACGATTCGTGTTTGTGTTGATTATAGGGATATCAACAAAGCTTGTCCTAAGGACAACTTTCCTACCCCCTTCGTTGACCAAATTGTCGACAATTGCGCCGGAAGTGAAATCTTCTCTTTGATGGACGGTTTCTTTGGATATAATCAAATCAACATCTTTCCCGCGGATCAACACAAAGCCACTTTCATTTGTCCTTGGGGCACTTTTGCCTACCGGAAACTAACGTTCGGTTTTAAAAATGCCAGTGAAACGTTTCAACGTGCTATGTCTTACGCTTTCCATGATATTAAGCTTATCATACAACCCTATTTAGATGACCTACCAGCGCATTCCATGCATCGTAGTGATCATCCAGCCCACCTCCGAGCCATTTTTCTTCGTTGTCGGTTCTATTGTATACGCTTAAACCCACATAAATATGTCTTTTGTGTGGAGTCTGACTGACTCCTGGGATTTATTGTGTCATGTCAAGGGATCAGGGTAGATCCTTTGAAGGTCGAGGCGATCCTCAATCTCCTTCCTCCTTCCTCACTTCGCCAGCTACAAAGTTTGCAAGGGAAGGCAAACTTTCTACGTCATTTTATCCCAAACTACGCTGAGTTAACACTCGGATTTACTCGACTATTAAAGAAGGGCTCTGAGTTTGTATACGAAACCACTGCCAACAAAGACTTCGACGCTTTGAAATAAATTTTACCTGTACCCCATTGCTCTTCCTGCCCGATTATAGTCGATATTATTTCCATTATCTCGTTGCTTTTGACTCTACCATTGCCATGGTTCTGGTCCAAGAAGACGATTTACACAACGAGCATGTCATCTATTATTTGAGTTAGAGTCTCACGACTATCGAAGCCAAGTACTTACATGTTGAAAAACTGGAATTGGCAGTTGTTCAAGCTATCCAACGTTTCCGTCACTATATTCTATTACGCAAGACCACTGTAATTTCCGATTGCAACCCTATGCAACACATTCTTACACGTCAATTGTTAGGGGGCAAATACTCCAAATGGATAGTGATTCTCCAGGATTTTGACTTAGTATTCGAAGGTGCTAAGTCTAAGAAATATTTGGTGTTTGCTAAATTAATATGTGACTTTCCCTCCGCTGAGACATAAAATGTGGCAGAGGATTCCCTACCCGACGAATCCCTTTTTCTGATCAGTTCTGATGATGCTTGGTATGGAGATATTATCATTTAGCTCCAGACTCAAACTTTTCGGCTAGACCTCTCTAGTACAGACCATCCTCGCACCCACTATCAAGCCCATCAATACATCATTCTCTGCGACACTCTTTATTGTCGTGGTGTTGACTCTATATTCCGACGCTATCTCACCTTTGATGAGGCCGGGAAAGATTTGAATGACTGCCACTCTGGAGCGTGTGGCAGTCGTATGTTCGGGTATGCCACTGCCCAAAAGATCTTGCGAGCAGGGTACTTCTGGCCTTCTTTATTTAAAGATTGTATAATTGTCGTCCAGAAATGCCATACTTGCCAAACATACAATCATAAGATAAGATCTCATCCCGCTCCCTTACACCCTGTAGTTTCCATTGTACCTTTCGCGAAATGGGGTATTGATTTTATGACTTGTAACCCTCACTCAGCCGGGGGGCATGGATACATTATTGTAGTTGTGGACTATTTCACCAAATGGGCTGAGGCGATGCCTACATTTGACAATACTGGAAAAACTGCAACACTTTTCATTTTCAATCACATTATTACTCGATTCGAGATCCCGCAAGCTATCGTTACAGATCACGATAGCCATTTTCAAAACTTTATGATGTCTGAACTTATCGACAATTTAGGTCTTCGTCATGAAAACTCAACCCCCTACTAATCATAGGCCAACGACCAAGTTGAAGCAATCAATAAAATCCTTATCACTATGCTTCGTCGAATAATAGGAATCCATAAGCCCAGTTGGCACACGATGTTGTTCTCAACATTATGGGCCTATCGGACATCCGTGAAGTCTGCTACATGATTTACCCCCTTTCAACTAGTCTACGACATTGAAGTCGTTCTCCCGATTGAATGTGAAATTCCATCTTTGAAGCTAGTCGTCGAACTCCTTCCCAACACCTCTGTCAAAGAAGAACGTCTATTGTATCTTATGCAATTAGACGAGACCCGTCGTGATGCCACCCTAGTTATTGAAGCCCAGAAGAAATGCGTGAAAGCCCAATATGACAAACATGTCAAGCCACACATTTTCTCTGAGGGTGATCTAGTTCTCCTCTATGAACAAGATCGTGATTTGCTAGGAGCCAAAAAATTTGAGGCTATGTGGTGAGGCCCTTATATCGTCAAACGAGTGTTGGAGAACGAAGCCTACGAGTTAGTAGATTATGATGGCATTCCTTTGAGCGAACCCATAAATGGGCTTTACTTGAAGAAGTACTATGCTTAGACTATCTTTGCATGAGTGCTTGTATTTTATTGTATCATATTGTTGTGTGTTACTTTTGTGTACTTTTTCGTTATTTAGTTTCTACCCTCGACCACTCACCTTGCGTTGTGCTTGGTTTCCAGATGTCGGAGTCTTTGTTACCCCATTTTGGCTTCGTTGATGGCGCTAGTCGTAGTACTCAGAACCTAGCTTCTGCTGCATGGACAATCTATGCACCCACAGACGAACTTATCAGTCTACACAGTGTTTGCCTCGGTCGTGCAACCAATAATATAGTAGAGTATAGCGCAGTCATCAAATTGTTGACCGATGCTATCTCACTTGGGATTCGTCGCCTGGTTATATGATTTGATTCGCAACTTGTAGTGCTACAGTTAAGTAATGTCTATGCTATCCGAAGTCCTACTTTGTTACAGGTATATTTACGAATTCGCCTCTTGGAACGTTATTTTGATTATATTGAGTATCAACACATTCCTAGATGTCTAAATACATTAATTGATGCATTAGATAATTATGTGTTAGACAGACATCTGAGACATTTATAAATCCAATCACACATCACATGTATTATACAAAGAAAAATAAGCTTGTAGAAGCCTCCTGTATATATATATATAACGATAAAAGTTTTTAATAAAAAGATTGTTCTCCGTCCAAAGACCAAAATATCAAAATATGAAGCTCGTAGCTTCTACAAAATGGCATCATGGATGCTGCTCTCGGTAACACACTATTGTTCATGCTACCCTATGGAGCATTCGTCTCAATGGACCAAACACGCCTACAGTATGGTGCTGGAAACGCCTCGAGACCTCGTTGATCGACATATTTGGGATCCCTGCAGTCAAACCCTCCAGATTCTGCTCGATTGCTTGATAATCTTTCCCATCCCATCCTGCTACTACCGCTGCTTCCCCTTGCCTCTGGATAGGGGATGTATCCAGGGGCCGGAATGGCCCTACATCTGCATGGTCAAAATATTTTGATTAGTCATTAGATTGAAAACACAAAATGAAAAAGTGTGTTTAATATTTTGAAAAATTTACAAAAACACCATAAAAGCAAAATGTTTTTCTTGCCTAGATCCCCACACTAAGAACCCTCAGGTAACACCAAGTCAGGATCATGGCAAAAATCCAGCCCGACATATGCATAGTCATCGATCATCAAGATCTGGGGCTCCAGCCAATCAAAAAATGTATTATTATATTTAATAATGGGCCCTCCTACATGCCAGGACATGAGATCACACCACTGTTTCATCGGCGGATCTCATGGTGCTGGTATATTCCACTCTACCTGTAAGCATAGGTGAGGGACTCTCTCTAGGAAGAAAGATACCAAAATGGTTCCGTACCCAAATTGTTTTAGTTCCCCATTCTTGGTCTTGGTCAACTGACTCTTCATACTGCGGAGGAGTCCATCGCACCAGTTGAACACACGAGGTTCCATGCATTCCATGGCGTACTGGAAGTAACTCTGTAGAGCCATATGTGGAGAAGCACTCCTTTCCATCTGTGCAATGGTGAAAAGAATGGTTCTAAGTGTCAGATCACGAACCCCTCTGATAGCCACTTTACCCTTGCGATAGCATCTGACGTATTCACTCATCGGTAAACCACCACCTTGACCTCCTGTTAAGGTCACTTGCGCCCCATGATGGGATAGCCCCGTCAAGAAGTAAATATCTTCGATTTCCAAGGAAAGCATATGAACACCCACATGAAATACTTTTTGGTCCACATCCCACATATGGACCAAATATTCCAACAGTCTCAGTTGGGCTCTCATGCCCTGGATCTTGAAGAACTTTAACAAAACACACTGTCGTAGGGAAATTATGGTGCCCAGATCATTTAAGTCATTGCATCATCGTCTTCATGCTCTCTTTCTATCCACTCCAACATATTTGCAATCAAAATACCTGCATGGAGACGAAAGAAAGAAGTTAGCACCTTTAGTCATAATTTTTGGGAATTCATTTTAGTCTAACACATATTTTTCTTTTTGGGTTTTCGGCCGTTGTAACTGGGCTTCACTTATAGAGCGGGGTTTCTGCAGGTGAACCATTGGGAGCCTATGGAAATCCTTGATTTATGCAATCCCCGATATAGGGCACCTGCGACGGCCCCAGCGCGCCTACGGCCCAAAAATTCACCCAAAAAATCATTTTTTAACCGATTGAAATGAATTTTAAACCATTGAAAAGGAAGAAGACAAGGTACTCACCATTTTCACGCAAACCGTTCACAGAATGATCGCCTGTGCTCCCTGCAATTGACCGCCGAAATATGAGGTGAAAAAAGGGCTCTTAGACAGGGTTTTGACCAAATACAAATGAAATAGTGAAAGTGAGTTCTTACCCCTATTTATCTCATTTTTTACTTTTTCTAAAAATATTTTATATCATTTAAATATATTTTCTTAAAAACCTACCAGCCTAATGGTCTTGTGAGTGTTTTGTTTCTCGCAGATGGGCAGACTAGGGTTCTTTTTCATCGCGTGTACGATTACTTTTTAGGTTTTTTAAGAAAAACCTCGAGCTTAGTCTTTGTTCGTTCTCGTGCTCGAAAATCGATGAGAACGTAATCGAGTATACTTTTGTCGTATTTTCGTACTCGTCATTGTAACACGAAAATAACGAAACTTACAGAGTAACCTTTAAGCTCTTTTCACACTCCTTAAAAATGAAAAGATTGTCGAGCGACCTTGTTCTGTTCACGCTCGTAAAAGTATTTGAATAAAACGTTCGATCGACGATAGTTTATCACTTTTTTGGTCATGTCGAACTATTTTACGAAAAAGGAACTGAGAGAGTTCTCTTTTAAGTGTTTTTGAAGACTCTATAAACATGAAAAAACTTCGATTTTTCTATATTTGGACTCGTTAAACAAACATCGAAAGATCCATATGGGACCGAACCACTCCTTCTTAGGGTTCATTAAAAATACTCCGAGGGACTCATCCGAAGGATGAGCTTACATCAATAAGCATATGTTATCCTCCTCAAAGTTGCGTAAAAATAAAGAAGTACTCGCTAGAAATGGTGGGGGAAAATTTGGGAAAGAGGTGTGTCTCTGTATTTGTGTTAATGGTAGTAAGCGTCGGTCTTGAACATGGCACCCCCTTCATCATTTGAATCTGGGTTGGGAAATCCATTTGTCTCTCGTCTGGCTTTCTGCAAATTCCTATCTTGAGTTTTCTTTGAGTCAATGCTGCCAAGACCCGTGTCATGCCATTCATATCTTTAAGAGAAGTTCAACCAAGCCCTCTATTGAGTCGGCCATCTGCAATTGTCAATTCCTATCATGTAGGCCTTCCTTTTGTCAGTTTCAAATCATGTTCGTACTTTGATCTACCCTAAATCTGTTACTTATTTCATGTCATTTGGTGGGGGATACATCAAGGCCCTCTTGTGACGAGTCTTTTCCTGTCGACTTCAACTCATTATCCAGGAACAAGACTTAGAAATTGTTTGGTGCCTTAGAGCTTGCATGCCTCAATGACAGGTTTCTTCACTTTCGACAGTGGATTTACATCATTGATCCATGATCGAGAGATTCCATGAGTGTTCGACTTCAACTCATCTATTCACACTCGTTGGATTGTACTATTGTACCTTGGGAGTCATTGACATAAATAGTGATTTCCCTCGCACTTGTTAATGGTTTTCATTAATGACCGGTAATCAAGTGGTTTCTAACCATGCTCGACTTCAACACCTGTAATCACATGGCTAGATTCGTACTAACGGACGACAGGATTGAAGACCCTGGACCTCATCATTTTTTATCCAGGTTGCGATGGAGTATTTGTGATTTGAATTGACACATAGATCCACTTTGTATGTCTCGTGGCTATGTCTATGTCTGAGTTTTCCAATACATAGATCCACAGTGTATTCCTGGTGGCTATGTAGAATCTTGATGAAATATATCCACAGTGTATAATTGGTAGCCATGACTTATACATATGATTTCAATCATTTATAGTCTGAACATGGGAATGCCTACTTCAGACATGGTATAATATTGCATGGATGCTTGATTGTTTGCAGGTTCCCAATTGGTGCGCTCCTTGTTACCGACACACACACGCATTTTTACAAAGTATTTCGGTTGTCACGAGTTCCAGCCTCATACTTTAGGGGGCATTCTGTTTTACATAATTTTGGTCACCCTAGAGATGATTTCACAAACATGTGTTCAAGCTCCTAACATGACTTTTTACTTGAGAAAAGCTACTTCTTTCCTCCTCTACAAGGCTGCCTTTTAGAAAGGGTCCGCAGGCTGCACATATTACACAGTGCGTAAATCTACCATTTTTGTAGGCTTCTCTATAGATGGCCCGTGGGATTTCCGTAGGCTACTATATAGGCAGGGTGCGACAACGTTCCAAAGCTAAAAGAGGAAAGAGGTTTCACGAAGTTTCTAGAAGGGGAATCTTCTAGAATGTGAAGTGGCGTCCGTATGGTTGTGATCCTACTGGTTTCTCTGATTTTGTGGGATCATCCTCATCCCTTTAACCACTTCACCTTCTCCTATATAATCATGGGCTTCTCATGGAATAGGTTAAGCAAGATTAAGCAGAAAATTGATGAAAGAATAGGCGGAAGACTATGTGAAGAATCTTGTTTCTAGTGATGCTTGAGGCCACCATTTTCCCATTAAGATTTTGTGGATTATCTTCATGCGAATTTCAGAGCAAGTGTATGTGTGTGTTGGAACGAAGAACCACTAAGAGGGAACTTGCAACATCAAGGCAATTCGATTGTATCTTCTACTTTTCATTAATATAATATGGTGACGCGCCTCTTTCACATAAAATGATTAGTGTTTTATTACATGACTCCTTGATCACATGTTTAGGTTGTCATTGAATTCTACTATTGTTGCTTTCACGTTGGTTGGTTTGTGTTGTCGCAGATATGATTCCATAAGAGCACTGGAGTGAAGCAGGGACAACAAAGATACAAGGAAGCGATTTGTAAGGTATGTTATCTATTCTTTCTTTGGTAGTAAAACTCAATGATCACAACTTAGGGAAAGCATCTCGTTTCGTCTCATTTTGTTCTAGATCCAGGTGGATCTATGGGGATTAGTTCATGTCTGCAGCTACTGATTTACCCAATAAAAACGACTATCGAAGTGAATAAACGATGTGTTAAGGTTCAGTATGATAGGTATGTCTATCCTCGACAGTACGCTGAGGGTGACTTGGTTATCCTATATGACCAAGCCAAAGAACCGTTGGGGGAAAGCAAGTTCAACCCCACGTGGCACAATCCATATATCGTGTGATGTGTTTTAGAAAAAGGAGCCTATGAATTGGAGGATTATGAAGGGAATATGCTGGATGAACCCGTAAATGGGATCTACCTTAAAAGATATTACATTTGAGTCCTCAAGCTTGGGCATGACTCTTTGTATACTAGTGTATCTTAGTGTATACATATCTTTTCCTTTATGTCATCGACTTGCTTATTAGGTTTTCCCTTGGTTGGCAGATGTCAACGGAGTCTTCAGTTTACTTAGGATTCACAGATGGTGCTAGTCGTCATACACGAAACATGGCATCTGCCGCGTGGATTATTTACTCATCTGAAAGCCAATTGGTGTCTTCAGGTGGCATTTGTCTGGAGCCATCAACGAATAATGTGGCTGAGTATAGCACCATTATAGAACTATTACGCAACGCTATTTCACATGGTGTTTGGTCTTTAGAGGTTCACTTGGACTCCCAGTTAGTCGTATGCCAGTTAAACAAAAGTTATCGTGTGCGAAACCCTACTCTACTTCGACGATTCCTACGGGTACGACTTTTGGAACGATACTTTGATTTCATTATTTATAATCACATACCTAGAAGTTCTAATTATGTATCCGATGTATATGCTAATTATGTTTTTGACTGTCATTTTTTACATAACTAAAGTAAAGAAAACACATTCATCAATGTACACATTGTAACATATATAAGTAAAGTCAAGGACCAATGTTTTTTATATTTCTTCAAAAAATATGGTGTCATAGTACAAAATGGGGCTCACACCCTCAAAATACACACATGGCCGATAGACATATGGACATGGAATCTATGCCTATGGCGCCAGATACGTATCATGATAGCACAATACAACGTTTACGAGACGCTGAAAGAGTCACACCCACACACGGGTCACACCCACTACTTGCTGCTGCATAGCCTCTGGCAGATCCTCCACCTGAACCATAGGAATCCTGTGTGTCAATCGAGACAGGTTCCC